>JAQQSK010015262.1:0-10841 GCA_028658325.1 Potorous gilbertii
GGGGAAGTAGAACAAAGGTATCAAAAACACCTATATATGGTAATACTTTAAAGTGCTTCCTGAATCAGATTAAAATACAGTTTGGAAATATTTAACAAAATAAAACAACAATAAAACATAAACAACATTACATTTTAATACATGGACCCTTATGTACAGATTAGTGCTCTCCCCTCCTCTTTCTATTTGAATTTGACACCATTGGGGTAGAAGACTCAAAGCAATGGGCATGAGTTGTAATGAAACAAATGTAAACTTAATGTAACGTTTAAAAAAACATTGACTTCCTAGAATGGCCTTCTTCTGGGAAGTAGTGATTTTTCCCCTTACTGAAGGTATTCAAGTAGAAACTGGATGACCACTTGTCAGGTGTGTAGTAGATAGAATTTTTATTCCAGAAAAGGTTAGATTAATTGAAACTGAGGTCCCTTCCAAGTCTGAGACTCTGTGATTCTATAATTTTCAAACTAGTTGATTGTAGTTTGCACCCAACACATTAGTTGTGAGGGTTTTCTTTTTTTAGTTTCTGATCATCATTTTGAATTTTGCTTTTCCATGTTTATCTATCCAAACTATAGTACATATTAATGTACCACTCGTATCATTAATGTAGGTTAAGATAGCAAAACAAAAGGTCAAAGAGTACAGTTGGTCCTTTTACAGCAGTTCCATGATATTGTCTGTGTTGTTGCTGTTGTATGTGTGTGCTTTAGACTTTAAGAAGCACACTCTTATTATTTATCCAATTCCAGTGAAATATCAGTACTACAAGAGCCATTCCTTTTTGAATGTCAATTTCCATGTTATAATATGAATCCTATGGGTCCCTGTAGGCTGCCTATAATTTTGAGTTTAAAGAAAAGTTTAATTAGACACATAGACCAATCAGCCAGTAAAGCCCTATCAGTCAATCACTAGTGCCATTGTGTAACTGGTGATATCAAGTGTCATTATGATAACCTTGGAACAATCAGTAATTATAATTAAAGCTTGGTATAATTATTTATAATTAAATTTATGTGGTCCATATACATATGGGTTTCCGATCCCATAGTCTACAAGTGAAAACCTCAAATGCACCTGTGCTGTTTTACAAAACAATTTCAATCTTAATATTTACATTTTCCCAAACAATTTATTCATTTTTATTAAAATGTGTGTGAAATTCCAAGTGTCACAGCATGGAATTTGTTAAATTTGTATTTGGATAAATATAAATTTGTTTAGAAAAATATAGGTATGCAATTGGTATTGTTATACATATTCAATCCTAAACAAATCAATAGAAAAATCCATAGAAAACACTATTCCTCCATAAATTATTATATATTGAGAAAATTGTTTTGCAAACTTTGAAGCAATATATAAATGTGAACTGTCTACAATTAGATTGTTTCATCGAGTAGATGAAATATATTACCTAAATGAATCCGTTTTTAATGATTCAATACAATGCAACTTGAATATTTAATTTCATTTTTAATTGATCTTAAAAAATAAAATATTATAATTACAGTATGGAAATGATGATTCAGATCTCCCCAGTGCCCATGTCACTTTGTATTTTAGACTAAGGAGAATTTAATGTACTCCACCTGGCGAGCAGGTAGTGAGTAGAACTGTGGTTCTATTACTATTTTTGAAATAGTTTACCCTCTGTTTTGTGAGGTCAGATTCCAGGAGATAAGTGAACTTAGCAATGACTTGGCACTCAAAAGAAAGACTAAGCCATTGTTTCAAACAATGACAAATTAAGCCAAAGGAATACAAATTCATTTACAAATAATCCCATAGTTTAGATATATACAGAAAGGATTATTGATAATCCATGGGAATTTTCATCCATTTATCAACCATAAATAAAAATCATCCTAAATAGTTCTATCTTCAAAATAACATGGAGAAATATTCCTTCATTGATCAAATAACTACATCTTGAGGGTTAAATAGAAGATAAATAGATAGGTAGACAGATAGATAGATAGATAGAGATAGAGAGATAGAGAGATATCAAGTAGGTAAGTAGTTAAGCATTTATTAAGCTCTTTCTGTATGACCAAAACTACACTAAGCCATGGGGATACCTATACAAGAAAACAATAAAGCCTCTACCTGCAAGGAGCTTGCATTTTAATAGAGAGAAACAACATATAAAAGGAGCAGGAAAGGTAAGGATGGATATCTATATGACAGGGTGAGATGATGATCAGGGACTAAAGTCTGATTCTGGTCAAAATAAGAAAAAACTCATCAATCAGAGACCATCTTCTCAAGATGAAGTCTAAAGTTCTGATCAGGGGACTTGAGAATGAAAGCCAGAGTGCAGGAAGCTGCTTAAGAGATGGTTGGGAAGTGACATGAGTGCATGCACACACATATGTCTGAGATATATATATAAATAGGTACATAAACACATATGCACTGTGTATGTACAATGTTCCTCAAAGTGATATTAAGAGACTTCTATAAAGTACTTTTATCTATTCAGTTGAAATATGCTATAACACATGCACAAATTATATATGATTATGTGTTCAGCACCACATGTGAGGACAGCTCCACAATGTTTTTTATTTGCTGTTTAAAAGTTAAAGTTCTTGGAGTTTTGGAAGATGTACTAGATTTGTATTCAAGGAACCTAAGTTTGATTCTGTGCTCTGCCACTGACACTTGAAGTGACCTCAAGGAATTCATTCCTCTTTTCTAGACCTTTATTTCCTCCTTTTGAAAGGAGGAAGATACATTGATTACCTGTCAATTCTAGATTACCATGAAAATGAAATATTTTAAGGTATATAAAACACCTCAGAAATATTATATGTATATAGTATATACATATAATATATAGCCTCTGTGTGTGTCTATTTATTTATGTTACATACACATTGTATAGCTTCTTTCTCCATAAACATATATATGTATACATGCGTATGAAACACATGTGTGAATAATTATTATTTTGGTATCTATATGTCAAAATATTCAAGTTAAAAATTTTAAAAATCAATCATTCAATGGTTAAGCCAGTAATATAACCACTTATACATTTGTCATTAGTATGGTGAATAGCTTTGAAACAAATTATATGTCAAAAAATATAGGTGATTAAATTTTCTATTGTTATCCATTATGTAAACACAGCTTAATATGATCAAACAAGTACTTTAAAACAAATAAAAATATAACTGTATCTAACAAATTATTTGAGAATACAATTTGAACCATGTCTAACTCATCATACGATAAAGATTAACTTAATTCAAGATGGAACTTTTAACCTCATTCTGAAACAAATAGTGTAACTGGAACATTCAAATGATACTTATAATCCAATATTAATAGAATGTCTAATGACCATATGACATTCAGATTTATTTTTCTGAAATGGCATTCTTGTTATATAAAGTGCCACCTCACTTTTCCAATAATCATTGCCATTTAATAATGTTGCAGTTAAGAAAAATAATCATTTGACAGTAATCAACAGATATAATTTGGTCAATGTACTGTCTTATGACAGAACTTTAAACTTGATTTCAAGAGCTTTGGTAAATGATTCATACCACTTTATTATTTTAATTGAAAAGCTAGGAAACATTATCCTTGTAGCAATGGAAGTAGAAAATACAATGAATAAATGGCTAGGGTCCTAAATGACAAGACTGACCCCCTCAAAAAAAGATAACATACATATTTCACAAATGAATAACGTGATCATAATCTTACTCTGAAGGTAGCACTTTTGTACTTCCTTCCCTTGAGAAAGAGCACTGGAAGACACAGGCTTAATTCTAAACTCTGATATTTATCCTGCATCTGTTTCTCTATATTATAAGTTGCAAGAATAATATTGAGTTTTTAAAGAGAATGCTTTTCAATTCTTTTTTTTAAGTACTATATAAATGTGAGTTATCATTGTTATTTTCTCTTGCCTACAGAGAAGTGCCCCTCAACTGGGGTTGGGGATTCCATGTGGTCCAATTTAGCTCATGTGGTAATACTCAAAGTAAAAATGCACTTTAAGAAAAGATCAAAACTAAAGTGGAAAGGCCAAAATGAAGGAATTAATTGAAAATTACTTAAAGGGGGTGATAAGAAATATTTTATATGTTGTAAGGATAAAGCAACATGTGTTTAGGGACACAATTGAAAGAAAATACATTAATATTTAAGAGACTACCTGAAATTATCATGTGAAAAGATGAACATTCAGGGGGAAAGAAAAAAATTAAAAGGCCCACAGAAGCCAACAATTGCCTTTTTAAAAGAAATCACTTATTTTTACAACCTTCTATCTTACATTAGATAAATTTGGATTCTGGATTATACATAAGGAACATTTAATGAAATGAATATTTCTTTTTTTAAAAAGTTTTCTTGATATCTTCTTTTTTTAAGCATAGTTGTTATCCCTTAACCTTCCTTCTCATTTACTCACTCCAAAACTCCCATGAAACAAAGAACCAGGTCAGAGAGTGGTGACTGTATCCCATGTATGCACTTTCTCATTTCTTTATTGCAAGGAAAGAGAGTCAACAAATATTTCTTGAGTTCCAGCTATACACAAAGCATTGTGTCAGATGCATAAGATGTGCTTTCTTAAGGGGGCAAGGACACTTAGTTTACAGATAACATTTTTAGAAAGGTTGAGTCTGTGTAGTATTTCTGACACTTAAAAGACTGAACTTTATAGGTGAAGTCCTTTAGAATTTCTTCAACCTAGAAAGGGCATTATATCCATTATATCCATTCTCCTTTATAGTTGCCATGAGGAGATGTATATTGTTTGATTAAGGTAATAAAGATGTAATAGGATCTTTTGAGAGGTGCTGATCCTTTTGTAAGAGGAGATGGAAGGATCCACATTTGTAAGAGGAGATGGAGGGATCCTGTGACTATCTGTGAATATTGGGAGTTGTAGTCTTGGTAGTATAAGTAGAAAAAAATTTGGATCTATCCTGTACTCTGCACTAAGAAGGGACTTGAGAGACTGGGAAAGGGAGAATAGAGCTCAAGGACCACACTCTTATAACAGGAGAACCAGCAACAGCAGTGAAATAGGAGCTGAGTAGCTGGAGAATTCTTGTACTGTTAATTTTATGAATAGGGACAAAAATATGTCTGTCACACAAAGTATAGCAGTGTCACCGAGAGACCTCCTTATGCACATCAGTTTATCTTGGGAAATTAATAATTGCAAGAAGCAGGGAAATGTTTGTTATATTCACTTTTGCTTTACAAAATTTTTAAATAAGCACATTAATTTTAACCTTCTATTGGTAAAACACAAAATATTCTACTTTAGAGCAAAAAATTGAAAAGGGGAGAGTTCTAAAACTAAATTGTCTCCAAGTTAAGTATTTTATGTCCATTTCTCTGAGTATTCACTTATTAAATTCTCCTACAAAAAAGGCTACCTCAGCCATTTTCATAGCCTCCAGACTCATCAGTGTCATCCTAATATCAGCAGATATTCAAAACACACATTCTAATTAGTTCTGATAACTTTTAGTTTCTTACATTGATCACTTCTTTAATACCTCAGTTTATAAATGATCTGTCTCTCTTACATGTCAGTATTTTCTCTACCAGTATAGAATGCAATCCACCCAGTGTACTTTTGCTCTCTTACTCTCACTGAATGACCTGCAAGCTTCCTTATGATATAAGACTTCTATGTCTTTCTTTCCTCCTTTCTTCCTTCTTTTCTTGCTTCCTTCCTACCTATGTATCTTCCTAGCTACCTGTCTGTCTTCCCTTCTCTTCCTTTCTGCCTTCTCTTGTCATATATCTCTTGTATATATTCTAACCTGTTTTTTGCATTAAAATAATCATTAGTAAAATATTGAAGCAAAAAGATGCCCACCATACATTTTCCATTGCTTTTTGGATGATCTCCAATTTTGATTCTTTGAAGATTGTTATGATCCATGATTCATAGTCCTTTAACATCACTAGAACATAGTGCAAGTTTTTAAGAAGTATTTTTTTGTTGGAGGGTAAAGATTACAATTATTGAAGGTATTGTATGATTTCCCAACTATAATGTAGCCTGCCATTTTCTTACTATTTCATTCTAGACTCAATTCATTGTCCATTTATAGTGTGTACATATAAGATAATTGTACTATTGGACCAACTCAATGGGCTGCCCACCCAAATGCAATAAAGAGAAGCTCAATAAATAGCTTTATCCACTTAGTAACTTTTTTGTAGATTGTTAAGCTGAAATCCTTTATATGGCTTTAATTTTCTAAAGAAGATTCTGTATTATTTGTAGGTTTGCTACTAATTATTATAATTTCTTCCACAAATAGAAGCATATTGAGGACTTCACTATATAGAAGGAATCCCTTTTCCATTTTGATTCTACCCTAGAGATCTGTAAAATTAGAAGGTTGGTCTAGACACTCTTAAGGTCTCTTCTATTTCTAAATCTATGATCCAATTCAATTCAGCACAAATGTTGTGTATACTATGTGCATAATACTGCATAAGGTACCTACAACTAGAACTTTAGATCTATTGAAGAATTTTCACATTATAGCATGTAGTGGAAGGTGGAGGGGGAGGATGGGAGAGGAGATAAGGTAATAGGGATAGGATAAGAAAGGAGTCAGAGAAAGAAAATAGTGAGTAAAAATTAGTTGGAGGGAAATTCACAAATAGTAATTAGAGCTTTGAATGTGACTTGGATGTTTATAGTGGCCCTCTTTGTGGTTGCAAATTGCAGGGATGGATACCCAGCAATTGAAGAATGGCTGAATAAGTTGTGGTATATAGTTGTGATGGAATGCTAGTGTACTATATGAAATTATGAGCTCAATGATCTTAGAGAAGCATGGAAAAACCTGTTCAAAAGAATGAAAAACAAAGTAAGCAGAACCAAGAGAAAAGTGTACAGAGTAACAACAATATTGTTTTAAGACTGGCTTTGAGTGACTAAGTCATTTTGAGTATTATAAATACACAAATTAAAAATAAAGGACAAATGGAGAAAAACCCTGTCTGCATCCAAAGACAGAACTGATAAATAGAAATATGTATAGAATAATTTGTACACACACATATATACATATATATATATATATATATATATATATATATATATATATACACACATATTTTTGAGTAATGGTAGACATCTCTAAAGCTGGGTTGAGGGGAGGCCAAGGAAGAGGAAGAAGAAAAAAGGAAAAAAGAAATTTACATGATGACTTCATTGTATGTTTAGAGGGAATAGTAAGTTGTACATGTTAGATTTTCAGTTTCATGTACAATCATCTTTTTTATAGTACTGTTATAATTGGGTTTTTTCCAAAACAATTGAAAATAAAATGAATTTGTAATATATTCATTATGTCATCAAATCCTCACAATAACCCTATAACATAAGTAGAGCAAGCATTATACTTTCCCATGATATTGATTAAAAAACTAATAAACAGAAAAATTGAAATGAGTCATTGAAGTCTGCACAACTATTGACCAATAGGACCAGGACCTAGACTTTTAATTCTTAGTCCTTTCTTTTTCCATTACCATGCCATGATTCCTCTCATGGATTACTTCTGGTTTTTCTTTAAAATGTGTATAGAAATACCTGTAGTTATAATGGATTTTTTCAAAATCCATTCTTCTATATCCTAAGTAAACCAAAAGGCAGAACACCCGAGCTTACTCTCTCCACAGATAATAGAATTCATTGTGTTTGTATAGAAAATACTCAAAATTGAGAGAAAGGAAAGGAGGAAATAAGAAAGGAAGAGAAAGGGGTGGAGTGGGAGAGGAGAGGGGAGGTGAGAGAGTTAAGGAAGAAACCAAGACTTTTAGTTACATAAACAAATTCATCCAAAAATAAATCTAATATCCTCTGTGCCCACAGGTACAAAATCATCTGTGCTCTTCCAGTCATTGGCTTCACATATGGAGGTTCCAGGGCAAGTCCAGGAGGAATCAATTTAGGTTTCCAAAGAGCAAAAAGCAATAAATGCTACTGAAGCATCACAAGCTGATGTTGCCAAAACAGGGACTTTTGACCACAATCTAGTTTTTATTTAATTGCAAATTTTAAATGAATTAGGCAAGTTGTCGGCAATCACCGTTTGATTTGGCTCAGAACTGACTTTTCCCTTGGCAGAACTTCTATATTTCATCTTGAATCTTGCAGATCCTCTGCCCTTCTGAGCTCAATATTTGGGTACTAACAGAGTGACCCCTAAAGTCATCCCCGGAAGAGTTTGACTTCAGTCCCTCAAAGGAAGAGTAATCGTTGCATCCCCTATTTGTTTCTTTCCTCTTGTAGGATATTGAGACATGATTTTAGGTGTAAAGATAATAGTGGAAATAAATCCATTCTATTTTATGTTAACAGTGATTGATTAGCTGAAAAAGTAGATTGGGTGGCCAAGGAACAAAGCCAGTTTTTAATGGCATTTTAATGCTTGAGACTTCTTTACTGAAATTAGAAGTAGAAATAGGAAAAGAATAATTGCATACATGGGGGTTCTTTGTAATCTACAAGTTCTTTATCTGTATGCTGTTTGGAATGTGTAGCTAAGATGAAAATTTACAAAGGAAAATAATGCTGAGAAATAATATAATAGATATCTCAGCATAGTCACATGTAGAAATAAGCCTCTAATGCACATGGGAGGAAAATGTCTCCAGCTCTATGCCAAAATATAGACTTCAGAGAAAATATGATTAGTCCATTTATAGCTGTCTTCAAGCATTTGGAGGGCTGTCATGGATTCAGCTTATCCTATTTGGTCCTAGGGGGGAAACCAGGAGCAATAGGGAGAAATTTATTGTAATTTCTAAATTACAATATCTACAATCTACAAGAATCTACAATTCTAAATATCTAGAAAAAAATTTTAACAATTAAAAGTATTCCAAAGTGTAATGGGCTGCCTTGGGAGATGTTGGGTTCCCTCTTATTGGAGGTCTCCAAGCAAACTTAGATGAGTATTTATCAAGTCTATTTTAGTGGGGATTCCTTTTAGGTATGAGTTGGATTAAATGGAAGCTAAAGTTCCTTCCAATTAGAAAATTATGAAATTTTGTTAATTGATATGCAGATTGATTCTGTGACTCCTAAAGGTACTATATTATTTAAGTCAAAATAGGGACTTTTCACCTTACATGAAAGGACAGTGAAAAAAAGGGAGACCAAGTGGGAAGATTATTTTTTTCTAAAAGCAGTATAGAGATTAATATGTCCTCATTTTTAATGAGTTGGTTCTTTGTTGATGTTTTATTTTTCAATATTTTCAACATCACTCCATTCAACACAAGCATATGACCAATCAAACAACACTATGTTTACTTTGTTAATTGTATTTTTACAATATGTCATCAATTAGGAACCAATTTTGTAGATTTTGTTCAGCAACCTACTTAAGACATTCTTGCCCATTCTCTGGAACTATCTGCTTCTTTTTCATTTAAAAGGCAATCAGTTATTTTTATTGTTTTCTAAATATGGTTGAAAATGAATTAACTGTTGACCTAACCTCCCTCAGAGGTTACAAGAATACAATAGACCAGTAGTTCTCAAAGTGTGGTCCCTGAGATTCATTCAAGGGGTCCATGAAGTCAAAATTATTTTCATAAATACTAAGATGTTTTAATTTCTGATACAGATAATTCTGATAATCTTTAAGCGTGTAAAGGGTAGAAACAAAAATATACAAGAAGAATTTTTTTTCCCTAAGAAAAATGAAATGCAATATTCTTGAGTCTATATAGAGAGGTGATGACCCAGGAACATTTGAGGGAGGAATACTTTCTCTCAATTACTAAAAGAAGAAATATTTATTTCACTTTTTTTATTGTTTGTATGTTCATTTTTATGTGTATAGTATCTGGGGGGTTTTTTAAAGGAAAATGAAAGAAATCCTTAAAAGGGGAGGAATTTGAAAATGTTCTTGTTTTCCCCTATGAACTTTCATGTCCTTAACTCTGCTTCTAAAGGTTATGACTCACTTTTCACCAGTAAAGGATATAAATGAAAATATGATTAAATTTGTGTAATATTCTGATGTTCATATTTCCTGAATGTCATTGAAATCTGCACTTCCCATTTTGTTGGATTTGCAGTTTTCTTGCTATGTTCATTCAGGGTTTGCCTTTTGAGCCCTTTGGAAGAATTTTAATGTAGGAAAAACAAATAGGGAAAGAAAAGGGTTGCATCTTTATTGAGTTCTCTAATGTGTAATCTGATTAACTAATTATTAGGCAATATGTAGAATACAATTTGGTTAACCTTTCATTGCACTGGATTTTTCATAGGTAAGTACTCTCATATATTGCAAAATGTCTTTTTCTTAATTAGCTAGCTGACTTAGTTGTAGTTGCAAAAGTATACTTCAGCAAGGAAATTCAGCATTCTTTGTTCTTTTAAGAAAATGTATCTTTCTTATAGAGTTAAATTCCTTAAGCCTACATAGGTAGAAAAAGTAGGTGTTCCATGAAAAAGAAAACAGTCTAAAATGTAATGCGGATAATGCTAGTGAGAATATAGAAGATATAAAAGGTCCGTTTAGGTTGTAGGGTTTGTAACTTGGATACAGCTCTTTTCCCTTTTTTTGGAAAAAAAAACAGACCTGATGCACTGATGAAGGGGATTCCCAGGGAGGAAACTTTTTTTTACCAAGGCCATTATATGTCAGAAACAGGACTCAAATCAGAAGACCTTGATTTGAAGCTACCTCTCTAGCCACTACTATCACTAGCCATTACTTCTCAAGATGAGTTTCTTAGGACTATTAATCTTGAGTCAGCCCAAATTCTCTTCTCCCACTAAATTCTTTTCCCCAATTTGCTCACTTCACTCT
>JAQQSK010015263.1:0-10841 GCA_028658325.1 Potorous gilbertii
AAAACAAAAAAAGGAATACCAGCAAAACAAACAACACAAAAGTACATACATGAGCACTGGCAAAATGAGGAAATGGCCCAGACTGAAGGAAATCCACGAAAACCCAGAGAGCTGATTCAGGTCCATGGGTGACTAGGGGTTAACAGGCAATTTGGTTGCAGAGAGAAAAACTGCAGCATTCTCTCTCTAAGCTAAAACAGTAAAATTGTGAGGTGTGTGGGTGAACTGAGAAGCAGGCTAGACAGACTCCCCAAAGCCTTCTGGATCCTTTCCTAGAGTTGTGGGATCTGGGTTCCAATCTGGCTTCTGATGTTTACATCAGTTGTGAGCAAGGGCCAGTGCTCCCCCTCCCTCAGTTTCCTCCCCTGTTAAAGGAGGCAGCTTTGCTAGATTCCTCTCCCAGCCCTAACTCCATCTTGCCCCTGCTGGGGGCAGAGCAGCACCTCCAGCTCCCTTCCCTCCCTGGCATTGCCTCTCTGCCCCTTCCTGGGCCTTCCTTTGCATCCTGCCATCCCTAGGGGGCAGGGCATGCTCCTTTCTTTCTGTGCTGGGGAGACCTGGAGGCAGGGAGTCTCTGAGGGCCTCCTGGCAGAGGTAGGTCACGTTTCTCATCCTCTCCATCCTCTGGGGGACCAATGTGAGGAGATCTGGGGGAAGAGATCCAGCTAGGCCTAGTTTCATGTCCTTGTCCATCCTCTGGGAGGAGTGGGCAGAGGGGTGCAGGATCGGGGGAGGGGCAGAGCCCTATTAGGCCGTTTCTCATCCTTTGCCATCCTTTTGGGAAGGCCCATGGGCAGTGGTCTGAGGGGGTCGAGGGTGGCTGGGGGGGGCCTCATTTCTTATCCTTCACCATCCTCCACGGGGGTAATGGGGCTGGGGGCAAGCCCCAGTAGGCCTCATTTCTCGTCCTCCAGCTTGTGGTGGCGAGGGCAATGGGTGGACGTCTGGGAGAGGGGCAGAGCCCCGTGAGGCCACCTTTCTCATCCTTTGCCATCCTCTGGGCAGGGGTCCAGAGGGGCCAAAGGGTGGAAGTCTTTGTGGGGCAGAACCCCAATGGGCCTTGTTTCTCATTCTTTCCCATTCTTTGGGTGGGAGGAGGGGACCAATGAGTGGAGGTCTATGGGACTGCAGAGCCCCGGTAGGCCCCAGTTGTCATCCTTCACCATCCTGTGGGGGAGGGGCAGAACCCCAAAGGGCCTTCTTTCTCATTTTTTCCCATTCTTTGGGTGGGGGGAGGGGACCAATGGGCAGCCGTCTGGGTAGAGACACACACTGGGGAGGGGCACATACAAAGTCGGCCATATTTCCCATGCTTACCCATAGTCCGGGGGGAAGGCAATGGCAGGAGTATGGGGGAGGGGCAGAGCCACAATAGACCTCCTTTCTTGTTCTTCTGCATCCTGTGGTGGGGGCCTGAAAGTCTCAGGACTGGGGGAGTGGCAGAGCCCTGGTAGGCCTCGTTTCTCATCCTTCTCCATCCTTTGAGTGAGGGAAGGACAATGGGCAGAAGTAGGGGGGAGGGGCAGACACTGTCTGCCATGTTTCTCCTCCTTCTCCAGCCTGGGGGGGATTCTGAGGGGCGTGGGTCTGGGCGAAGGGCAGAGCCCCAGTGGGCCTCAGTTCTCTTTTTCTTTTTTAGTTAATCAACTTATTTGTTTTCAGTTTTCTATAGTCACTTCCATAAATCTTAGATATTCTCCTACTCCCTCTCCCCTGGTTCCCATCTCCTTCTCAAGACAATGTGCAATCTTATATAGGTTCTACACATACATTCTTACTCAACACATTTTCTCCTTAGTCATGCTGCATGGAAGAATTAGAATGAATGGGAGAAACCATGAGAAAAAAAACAAAACATAACACAAGAGAAAATGGTCTGCTTCATCCTGAGTTCCAGTTCCATAGTTCTTTCTCCGGATGTGGAAGGTATTTTACCTCAAGAGACTACTGAGAGTTTTTTTAGGTCCTTGCATTGCTGTGAAGGATGAAGTCTACCAGAAAAATTCCTGGAACACTGTGGTGGTTGCTGTGTACAATGATCTCGTTCTGCTCCTTTCACTCAGTATCACTTCATATGAGGCCTTAAAGGCTTCCCTGAAGTCTTCCTGTTCATTTCTTATAACACAATAGTATTTCATTACATTCATATACCATAACTTGTTAAGCCATTCCCCAATGGATGGCCATCTCCTACATTTCCAGTTTTTGATCAGCACAAAGAGAGCTGCTATAAATATTTTTGCACAAGTTGGATCCTTTCTCATTTTTATGATCTCTTTGGGATATGGTGTTAGAAGCAATATTGCTGGGTCAAAGGGTATGCACATTTTTGTAGCCCTTTGGGCATAGTTCTAAATTGCTCTCTAGAATGGTGTGATTAGCTCCCAGTTCTACCAACGATGAATTAGTGCCCAATCACTCCCACATCTTCTCCAACATTCATCTCCCTGTTTTGACCTGGTGCCCTATATGACAGGGTGTGATGTGGTATCTCAGGGTTGTTTTGATTTCCATCTCTCTAATAGTCATTTAGAACATTTTTTTAGGTGACTATAGGTAACTATAATTTCTTCCTCTGAAAACTCCCTGTTCATATACTTTGACTAATTTATCAGTTGAGGAATGATATATATTCTTATACATTTGACTCAGTTAACTACATATTTTAGAAATCAGACCTTTATCACAGATACTAGTTGCTAAAATTCTTTCCCAGTTTTCTGTTTCCCTCCTAATCTTGGTTGCATTGGGCTTGTTTGTGCAAAAATGTCAATTTAATGTAATCAAAATTATCCATTTTGCACTTCAAAATATTCTCTGTCTCTTCTTTGGTCAAAAAATCTCCACTCTCTATATATCTGAGAAATGCATTATTACTCGCTACCCTAATTTGTTTATAGTGTTAATATTTATATCTAGATTATGCAACCATTTGGATTTTATTCTTGTGTACGGTGTCAGCCATTGGTCCATGCCCAGTTTCTGTCACACTGTTATCCAGTTTTCCAAGCACTTTTCTTGAACAGGGAGTTCTTATCCCAGGAGCTGGGATCCCTGGGTTGACCATACAGTAGATTGCTTTTTTCATTCACTACTCTGTGTTGAGTACCTAATCTATTCCATTGGTCTATCTCTTTGTTTCTTAGCCAGTACCAAGTGGTTTTGAGGATTGCTGCTTTATAATACAATTTGAGAACTGGTAGAGGTAGGCCACCTTCCCTAGCATTTCTTTTCATTAATTCCCTTGATATCCTGGACATTTTGTTCTTCTCATTGAATTTTGATAGTATTTTTTCTAACTCTAGAAACTAATTATCTGGCAGTCTGATTCGTATGCCACTAAATAAGTAAAAGAATTGAGGTAGAATGGTCTTTTTATTATATTAGCTCGGTAGGCCTCATTTCTCATCCTTTTCCATCCTTGGGGGGGGAGGGTCAAGGGCAGGGGTCTGGAGGAGGGGAAGAACCCCAGAAAGAACCTTAGGGAAACCGAAGCCAGCATTGTTGTGTTTCATCTAGGAACTGAGTTCTAGGAGTTGCTTCAGGCCTCTCAGGTCTAGCCAGGCCTCAACCACATGGCTGACTAGGCCCTTGGCCACCCAGGAATTTTCAGGGCAGGGGTCTACAGGGCATTTGGTTGAGGTCATGTGATATCATAGGATATTATTTACATATTATATACTATGAACTGACGCATAAATAATGGATGCTTGATGAAGGGGCCAAAGGTTGTGAGCTTGGGTGATTGGTGGAGGCCCAGGTGGGGAAGGTGAGGGACAAGGACTTGAATGGCCAGGGCCTAGAACAGTGCCAGCCCCATGGTCGGTGCCTAATGCAGCAGGTACAATCAGTGTGTTTCCCAGCAATCCCTGGGGAACTGGCAAGTAGGCTGGACAGACTGCCTCCTGGGCTCCTCTCTAGAGGTGCAGCCTTTGGATTCAAACTTGGCTTCCAAGCAAAGGCCAGTCCTTCCCCAACCTGAGCCTGAGTTTCCTCCCTAGTGGGTCCTGCTTGTCCTCCCTCAGGAAGAGGACCACGACATCAAGGAGGTGATGCCACGACTTGCAAGTGAATTGGATTTAAGTGAGGGAGGGCTGGGCAAGGTCTTCAGCCTCACTTATCCCCAGAGCCATCTGGGTCCAGTGGGGAGAGCTAGATCAAGAACACTACAGATGGCCCCCACATTGCCTGGTACACAGCAGGCACTCTATGAATGTCCATGATTCTTACTGTAATGCAAGCTGAGCTCCACCAGAAGACCCCTGCCCCCAGCTATCCCAAAGTCTCCTTCCTTCACCCCTGGTAGCTCCCTTTCCTTCCTCCCAGACCTTCCATGGAGGGGAGGGCTTTGCCCACTCCACCCCTGCTGTAAAGGGCATCTTTCACCATTGGAGGGTAAGCCCTTTTGTGGCAAGGCTGTCTTTGCCTCTTTTGGCATGTGCTGCCCAGCACCTGGCAACACGCTTAGGAGCTGCTTTGAGGTTTGCTGACTGACTGCCTGATCAAAAAGCACCTGTCTGGCCCCAGTTGGACTTTGGTAAATGCTACTTGTTGATCAGTTCATAGATTGGCTTCCCGCTCTGCTCCCACCAAAGGCCCCTTCCCTTTGCTGTTCCCACCCTTTCCTGGCAGGGACCCCTGGGGCAGACACTGACGGGGGTTACGATTTAGGGCTCGACTCGAACTCTGCACCTCCTGCCCTGCCCCACCCTGTTGCTCCCACCCCCACCTCACCCCCAGTAGCATGGCACCTTTGAACTGCATTGTCCCTCCCAGAGACTGGGAGTCTGGCAAGCTTCTGGTTGGCTCCTAATCTGGGAAGTGCCAGACACCACTGGACCTCAGTTTCCACTTGGGTAAGACGGGGTCTACAAATCCCAGGGCCCCCTGGACTCACGGGACTCAGTTTCCCCAGGTATAAAGGGGAGTGGCAGTAGGGAGGCTACCAAAAGGGGACCTGGAGCATGCTGTCATCGATCCCCCCCACCTCTGGGACATTAAGCTAGCTTCTCCATTCCCTGTAAAAGTCGACTGTTGGAGGCCCCTTCTGACCCCAACTCCATCTTGTCCCTGTTGGGGGCAGAGCAGCTCCTCCAGCTCCCCTCCTTCTCCTGGGGTGCCCCTCTGGCCCACCTGCCCCTTCCCCTTTTTGCCCTACCCCCTCCCTGATTCTCTCCCCTTCTCTGCCCCTTCTTCACGTCCTCCCCTCCATTGCATCCTGCCATCCCTAGGGGCAGAACAGGCTCCTTCCTTTCTGTGCTTGGGAGACCTCAAAGCAGAGAGTCAATGAAGGCCTCCTGGGAGAGGTAGGCCTCCTTACTCATCCTTCCCAGTCCTTGGGGCAAGGGGAGGGGTCAATGGGCCGGGCTCTGGGGAGGCAGAGACCCAAAGGCAGTTTCTGGGGGCTTTGAAGCCCAGATGCCTCTGTTTTATCCCAGGTCTGAGTTCAAGCAGCCACTGACTCAGGTCTCTGGAAGGGCTCACCCAATGGCCATTAACCCCCTTGCCCAACAAGGATTTGGGGGGGGGGACATGTGTCTACAAGGTATTCAGTTGGGACTGATTTAATATAATGAAATGTTATGTTAAATGGTTATTATTTTATTTAATTGTTATGTAAATGATCTTTTACGAAGGGCTGGGGCTCTGCCTTTAGGGAAATCATGAAAACTAGGTGGAAATGTTATTTACTGATTAATAAGGACAGAGTTAAAAGACCCCTGGATCACCCTAAGTCTTGGGGTGAGGGAAGTGGCCTGCAACTGAGGTAGATGACCTCTTGTCTATTACTGCCCAGGAGAGGAGGCCCTACCTCGTGGCCCTGTCTGGGGACATGCTCCTCCCTCCCACAGCCTATCCCCATGGACTTGCTGCCAAGAGCCCTCTAAAATAACCACTTTCCTGCTGGACCCTTAGACTGTACAGGGGGTCCTGGAGAGGGTCCATCCTTGCAGGGCCAGGGCAGGAAGCTGTAGGCTGATCATCCTGCCACCAGACCTAATCCCCCATTCCTCTCCATCTCCCCAATCAAAGGCAGACAGACCATTGAGCTGAGAATGAGGAGCTCTGGGTTCTGACCCCTGTCCAAAGATGAAAGAAACGTGTGAGATCAAGGAGAGTGTTCAGCCTCTCAGGGCCTCAGTTTCCCCTTCTAGAAAATGAAGGACTCGGTGTTCTCTAAGTGAACACGGCAGAACCTTAGAGCCCAAATAATTGGGGACTGAGCAGTGTGATCCATGGACATCGAGGAGCTGAACATTTGGAATCACTGGTGTCTTCTGAGAACGTAGGTTTTCTCTTTCCTTACCCAAAGATAGGTGGTATCCCCCAGCAGGATGTAAGCTCCCTGAGGGTCAGAAGGGTTTTGTTCTTCTCTTTGGCTCCCCTGGCCTGCCTAGCCCAGTGCCTGCCACTGACAGAAGAGGCACCATCCACATGGAGAGGTGGCCAGGACAATGAGTACCCCTGGCCATTGGCCATTGGCCCCTCTGTGGAAACATACTAGGTCAGGGGAGCTCCCTCTCATGACTCTCCTAGGTTGGCATAAACTCCACTCATTAACGCCTGTGTCTCTCTTTGTTCCAGGTTTGTCCAGGACAAAGACTTAGCTGGTGGAAGACTCCAAAGGCAAGTTACCCATAGCAATTAAAGCCCAGATGCAGTGGGTGGCAAGAGCCAGGCCCAGGGCTGTTGGTGTCTGCAGCCATTCAGCTCACTGCCCTAGCCAGGCCTTCCTCCCCTCCCTCAGGGCCCTAGCCAGCTGTCTCTTTTGTAGGAAGGTCCCAGGGACAGTCCCAGTGTGAGCTCACCTCCAGTTTGGGCTCCTGTCCTGGCCCCCCAAGCAGGGGCTTCTGTCTCTGAAACTCCTTGCCCACGCCTGCCCCAGCTCACTGCTTCTGGGGGGAGGTTGGGAGGGGGCGTCATTCAGCCTCTGAGGATTCTGAGTGCAGGGTCCCAGATGAAAGGAGGGGGGGCCTTTCTGCAGAGATGGAGGATCTCCACGACTATTGGCCCTGGCAGGCCTTCTTGGACTTTTTGGGGTCACATATCCCAGGGTCAATCTGGTGAGGTCCATGTAGCCCTTGTCAGAATAAGGTTGTTTCTCACTCAAAGAGGAAGGAAATGCTAAATTGCCCTTAGGAGTGTCAAGTTAGGGAGCCTTGCTTCCAGCCTCCCCTTGGTAATCATTTTCACTCTCTTTATTCCTGTGCACTTAATCATCATAAATCCAGGGAAGAAGAAAGGAAAGGGTACAGGCTTTTATTCCTGCCTACAATGGGCCGGCTTTGTACTAAAGTACTTTCCAGATAAATAGCTCAATTGATCTTCACCACAACCCTGCCTCCCAGGCTATTATCATCCCCATTTTACAGAGGGGAGAGTAAGAGGAGTTTTCTCACCTGTGAGCACCCTGAGGCAAGGAGAAGATAGCTCCAGTCCCTAACCAGCCTGCCTGGAGAGTGTCCCTTGCTTCATCTGAAAACCGCCCCTTCATCTCCTTTGGCCTCTGTTCCAGGAGACTGGGTCCTGACTACTCTGCCTCTGTGGTGGTGGCAGCTGAGCAGTTTCATGAACTGTTTTCCACAGGAGAGAAGCTGAGGGGCTGGGGACAGGATTGGGGGAGCTCCCAGGGTAGGCTTTCTCCCCACCTCCTCCCATCTTACTCCACCTTTAATGGCTGTGGTTTCCCTTACAGTGAATGGAATAAAAGAAATGGTATTTGAAATGCTCATGTATGGAGGGGAGTTTGTAGGTCCCAGAGCAGGGCTTCCAGAAGACCAGGGGCCATGGGTCAGATGATGACCTGGAAGGCTTGGGGTAAGGTGAAGTTGGAGGAGGAGGAGGAGAAGAAAGGAGCAGTAGGTGGGCCTTTCCAGCCATGCCTGGGGGACTGAGTGGCCCAAACTGGGGAGCCAGGGCCACAAGGGGATAGATAGACTCAAAGGAAGGAGAGGACAGGTCACCCTTTCAGCCCTTAGTTTCAACTGCTTTGATGGTCCTTGTCCAGGTGGGAGAATGAGAATTGTGGAGAGAGGAAAGAAAATGCAAAGGTGAAAGTGTAGATATGGCCTGAACAAGGATTGGCTCCTCCTTTCAGGTGACCTCCTCAGTCTGATTTCCCCCATCCTCCTCCATCCTTTGGTGGGTTGCTCATGAACCCCCATTTTCAGAGGTTCCATGCGTGGCCAATGCCCTCATCCTATGCCCTTTCTCAGCCCCTGAATCCAATGTCCCTCTGCACCAGTGTACATACTCTATCTTCTAGTGACCCTATGTGCCTACTGTCCTTCCCAATGTCACGCAGCCATTTCCAAGAGTGCCCGAGGCAGCAAGAGAAGCTGCCTTCCAGTGACCAAAAATGAGTACCTGTTCTCAGTTGTCTAAGAAAAAGAAGGACAAGGCTGTGAAGAAATCAGTTCGCTTTGCCGACACACAGGAGGTCAGAGAAGAGCAACATGCAACAGCTGAGCCTGAAGAAAAGGCAAGAGTCCAGAAGAAGCCGACTCCTGGAGAAGTAAAAGGCACCTCCAGTGCTGCATCGGGGCCTAATGGTAGCAATATCACCTCCAGTGTCCAGATTGGCTCCAGCGTCCAGAGCGCATCCCCAGTGCAGAGCAGCCCAAGTGGTCAGATGGCCTCCAGTGTGCCTACTGGCACCATTGGTCAGGTTACCTCCCGTGGCCGCCCCAGACACCGTGTCCTGGTCGACTCTCCCCTCGTTGTGAGCTCCCGTGGCCTGATGCAAAGCCCGACCAGCCCCCATAATCCAGTTGTCGTTCATGGCCAGACAGGTCCCCAGGAAGAGATCAGCAGCCGTGGCCGTGGGCGTGGCCGTGGGCGTGGCCGTGGCCGTGGGCGAGGCCGCCCCCGTGGCCGTGGGCGAGGCCGCTCCCATAGCCTAACCAGCTCCCAAAGCCAAGCCAACCCTCCTGGCCAAGCTGTCCCCTACAGCCAAGCCGGATCCCAGGGTCAAGCCGGGCCCAGTGACCAAACCACACCCGATGATCAAGCTGGGCCCAATGACCAAGCTGGCTCACACTCAGCTCAGCAACCTGTGAAGCTCCCACGTGGCAAGAAAGGCATGAAGAAATACGACGAGAGAGGCATGCTGAATCTGAATGGAGAAGACCTTTGTGACTGCCTGGAGAGAGAGTGCCTGGGCTGCTTCTACCCGTGCCCCAAATGCAAGTCCACCAAGTGTGGGCCCACCTGCCGCCGCAATCGAAAGTGGATTTATGAGGCCATTACCAACGAGGGTGGAGAAGTGGTCAGCACCTTCCCATTTCCCCATGCTAAGTAAGGACCCCAGCCCCACATGACTGTGTGTATCCGTGTCTGTTTCTGTGTCTGTGTGTCCGTGTGTCTCTTCTTCTTGGCCAAGCTTCACTGCCTGGACAAGGAGCTGGGTTGGCAATCTGTACTCCTGCCACTCCCTAGGAGAATTGCCATGAGCACCCCAGGAGCTTGCCCACATGTTTCTCCCACATGCCTTTACTCTGAGACCAGAAACAGGTAAAAATGCAGCTGAAAAACGCAAGGCCTTTCACCCATAGGGGACCCCAAGTGACCGTCTTGCTGGAGATTTCCTACTGAATTCTCTCCTAACGCTGATGTTTGGAACTTGAGAATATTCTTCCACAGAAGGTGCAATGTCATTCCTGCCCTGCCCCCTCTTCCTGCCTCAGGTGTCCCTAGAGCCAGGCCAGAATCTCTCAAAGTCCCTTTCCTGTTTCCCTTAATGCTAGGTCAAAAAGAACAAAGACAAAATCTTCTTTCCCTCACTTGTCATATATTTGTTGTCATGTCTAGATGGTCATGTAGGTGTCTGTTGTATCTTGTGTCTGTGTTGTTTTCTTTATGGTTCTATGGTTCTGGAGTTGGATGCACTGACAAGTAGCACTCGCCTAACACCTTTCTTGCTCTCATCTTGTTGCAGGTATTAAAGGAGCCTGGATTCTCCTGGGACCCTCCTCAGAGTCATTCTTCTGCAGCTTATGAAGTAGAAAATATCTACATATATATTTAAAATTATGAGATTCCACAGCAGAAGAACATATATTGTTAGAGTGACAGCATATACAAAAGAATAAAAAAAATTTATGAAATTAATTTATTGTTGCTTTCTTAGAAGAGCAGGCTGAAAGGATGCACCTTCTGTGTGCCAGGTACTGGGCTAAACTCTAGGAATCCAAGGGCAAAGGTCAAAGAGTCCCTGCCCACAAGGAGTGTCCTTTCAGCCCCTGTTGGTACCTGCCAGATGGAGAAGGGTGTTGTGGCAGTAGTCCAGCATGCCCAGTTGCACTCTGGTTATTCCCCAGAAACAGCGGTAGAGACTGATAGGGTCTTCCCAGGCCAAGACACACACACACACACACACACACACACACACACACACACACACACGCACGCACGCACGCACGCACACACGCACGTGCAGAGAGAGAGAGAGAGGGGGAGAGGAAAGAAAGGGGGGTAAGGGAGAGGAAGGGGACCAGCAAAAATCCATAGGGCACAGAAGAGGGAGAAAGAAAGGAGGGGGATTGGTAAGCTGGCCAGATTCCATACAGGAGCAAAACAGGATGGGGAAGGGGCTCAAGTTCTGTCTTGGGAAGATGGGACAGTAAGTGTGGAGAAGGGAAGATTGGGCAAGCAGTGGGACCCGCTCACCCTCTTCACAGCAAGGGTGGGCAGCCCTCATTGGAGGGTGGCATGTGGGAGAGGAATGACCCTTCTTCCCTTTGACCCCAGAGGGTCAGAAGCAGGCAAGATGGCTGGAAATTGCAGGAGGACTGTGGTCTGGATGGGAGTGGAAAGGGCTGTCCCAGACCCCGGGGACTTCC
>JAQQSK010015264.1:0-10841 GCA_028658325.1 Potorous gilbertii
TTTTTTTTTGCCCATGTCATTCCTTTTCCTTTTGTTTTGGAATATACAAACAGTAGTGGTATTCTGGGTTGAAGTTTAATGCAGTTTGATGACTTTTGAGGAACACTTCCAAATTTCTTTCCAGGATGTCTGGACCAGTTTACAATTCTGTCATTAGTGAATTAATGTGCTTATGCTCCTGAAACTCATCCAACAACTGTCATTTTCTTTTTTTTTAAAAAAAGTCAAACTGATGGATTTGAAGTAATCTTAGACTTGTTTTAATTTGTATCTCTCTAATTATTAGTGTTTTGGATCATTTCAAAAATTTGTTTAATGGTAGCTTGGATTTCTTCCTTTGAGAATTGCCTGTTCATATCTTTTGACTATTTACCTATGAGATAATTGCTTTGGTTCTTATGTGTTTGAATGTATGTATTAAATGTGTTGCGTATAAGATCATTTTAAGAGAAAACTAGTAAAAATTTCCCCCAGTTCACTGTTTTCTGTTTCTGTAATTTTAACTGTATTAGTTTTGTTTGGGTAACATAATTACATAAAACATGTTAACTTTTCCCCTACCCAATGGAAATATAGAGTGTGAATTAAAATAATTTGACAGTTTCAAATGATTGATTAAGTACACCTCCCTGTAATTTAAATGATCAGTTTTCTCTTCTATGATCTTTTCTGTTTCTTATTTTTTCAGTAACTATTACCATTGCCGTAGCTAGCCTAGGTATTTCCTTCCTTCCAAGGAATCTACATTCTAATGCAGGGATTAATGTTCATAATGCACCACTATGTTTGTGTAATTTCTCTGCTCAAGGACATCTAGAGACTTCCTATTGCTGATGGAATAAAACATGCAATCTTTGTACTGGCATGGAAAGTTATCCACGGCCAAGTATAGTATAAGTCTCATTTTTATTTTTTATTTTTTGGTTCATCTCATGGTATCATTTCATCATAGAAGTGAATTCCCAATGTTAAAAATATTTGCCCACCCATAGACTTAAAATCTTAGACAACAGTTTTATATCAGCTTTTCTTCCCTACCCACCTAAAGCTTTAAAGGCCCCCAAAATTTTGTCTTTGGCTATCTTATGGTTTTTATTCCCTATGATCTCTCCTTTGATGATATCATAAATTCTCATGGGTCCACCACTGTTATCTTTATAAAGATGACAAGAAAATTGATGCCACTAAATCTTTGCTGAATGCCAGTCTTACACAGATATTTGAGAAGTGAATATCTCTACCTTGATGGCCCCTCAGCAATATTAATATAATCATATTTTATTGGGATGGGTATAGCCGCTAGGGAGAGGGTTTATGGTGAGAATGCATGACGTCATTTAAACAAAAATACTGGGTTTGGAGTAAGAAATCCCGAATTCAAATCTTGTTTCTGCTACTTAATAGCTGTGTGACCATTTGGAAGGCACATATCTCTTTTGGGTCATCAGTTTTCCAGTCTATAAAATGTGGAGGTTGGACTACCTGATGTTTCAGTGACCTTCCAGCTATGAATCTATGAAATCCTCCTATATATTACTGAGATGGCTGGCTTGGTTTAGTCAGTCAATTAGCATTCATTCAGTGTTTACTATGTGCAAGGGATTGTGCCTGGCACATAGAAATTGTCCTGTTCTTTTTGTGCCATGGCAAAGCATAAAACTGACTTTCCTATATGAGTTTTGATCTGAAGAATTTCCTCTAAAATTGTTCTGGAGATGGAGAAAAGCCAGGAAATTGCCTGAGCTCTCCTTAGTTGCATTTGGAAACAACATTAAATCAGACCTCTAAATGGATTCTGAAGTAACAGAACTCACAAAAATGTGGAGTGAAGCAATTTTCTAGCTTAAGATAATTTTGAAAGTCTTCATAAAAGGTCTGTGTCACTCAGGTAAAAGGGGAGTGCAGCCCAGCATGGATGATGTCTGGGAAAGCCAGCAGGAGGCTCTTGGCCACAGCACAGATCAGCAACAGAGGTTCCTCTGTCCTGGCTTACCAGGTTACTGGCATAGCAGGCCAACTATGAGGCCTCTAGCCCCAGCACAGAAGGCAAAATGCCAGCCTGGGAAGGAACCCCCTGCACAACAGGTGTGACTAGGCTGGGCCATCCCAATGAAACTGACAAGTCACGAGCACCTGAGATCCTGGCACACAAAGCCAGTGACCAGGCCCCTGACACCCAGCACAAGAAGCTTGGGACAGTTCTCCTTGTGCTCCAGGAGCAGAACTCAACTTTAAAAGTCATGAAACAGGTTAAAATTAGTAAAAATGAAACAAAACAGAAACAAAAAAACAGAAAAGAGCCCTGACCACAGAATGCTACTTCTCTGGTGAAAAGAAAGATCAAAACTCAAACTCAGAAGAGGACAATAAAGTCACAATACTTGCATGTGAAGCTTCAAAGGGGAAGATGCATTGATATCAAGGCCAACAAGCCTTCTTGGAAGATCTCAAAGAGAATTTTAAAATTCAAATAAGAGAGGCAGAAGAAAATTGGGAAAATAAATGACAGTTACACAAGACAGAGTCGATAGTTTGGAAAAAGGACAAAAATTCACTGAAGAAAACAAATCCTAAAAAAAATGGCCAAATAGGGGAAAAATCCAGTGAAGAAAGCCATACCTTAAAAAGTAGAATTGTCCAATTGGAAAATGGAAATACAAAAGTTAAGAAAAGAATTCCTTAAAACTTAGGATTGGTGAAGTGGAAGCTAATAACTCTGTGAGATATTAAGAATCAGTCAAACAAAATCAAAAGAATGAAAAAATAGAAGAAATATGTAATAGGCCATTGGAAAAACAAGTGGCCTGGAAAATAGATCCAGGAGAGATAACAAGAATTATTGAACTATCTGAAAACCATGATAGAAAAAACTTGGACAGCATCTTTCAAGAAATTATTAAGGAAAACTTTCCTGATATCCTAGAACCAAAATGCAAAATCATTAATGAAAGAATCCATCAATCACTTTCTTAAAGAGATTCTAAAATGAAAACCTGAAGGAATATTGTAGCCAAATTCCAGAATTATCAGTTCAAGGAGACACTGCAAGAAGCCAGAAAGAAACAATTCAAATATGAAGGAGCCACTATCAGGGCTGCATAGGACTTAGCAGCTTCCAAATTAAAGGATCCAGAGGACTTGGAATATGATATTCTGGAAGGCAAAGAAGCTTGGATTACAACCAAGAGTCAACTACCTAGCAAAATTGAGAATGATATTTCAGGAAAAAGATGGATAGTCAATGAAACTGGGAACTTTCAAACTTTTCTGACGAAAAGATCGGAGCTGAACAGACATTTTGAACTTCAAATAAAATCAAGAGAGCCATTAAAAGGTAAACAAGGGGAAGAAAGAACATGTCAATAAGGTTAAACTGTTTATATCTGACACAGAAAGGTGATACTTGTGACTCTTGAGAACTGTATCTCTATTAGAGTTAGGGGAATACATAGACAGAGGGTGCATAAGTTGATTTTGATATGATGATATAAAAATATAAAGGGTGAAAAAAGGATTGTACTGGGAGAAGAGGAAAAGGGGAGGCAAACTAGGGTAAATTATTTCACAAGAAGCAGCACAAAAGACCCTATTACAGTGGAGGGAAAGAAAGGAGGGGGTAAATATTATTTAAACATTACTCTAATTGAATTTGGCTCAAAGATAGAATAGCGTCCACAGTTAGTTACAGAAATTTATCTTACCCTATAGGGAAGTAGGAGTGAAAAAGAGAACAAAGAGGGAGGGAGGGAGCTGATAGAAGGGAAGGAAGAAGTAGGAGTCAAAGAAAAGGGAGGCTAATAGAAGGAAGGGGATATTCAGGGAGGCAGTGGTCAGAAACAAAACACTGGTGAGGAAGAACAGGATGGAAAGAGAAAGAAAAGGATAAATGGGGGATAGGATGGAGGGAAATACATAGCAATTATAACTATGAATATGAATAAGATTTCCCATAAAATGGAAGTAGATAACAGAGTGGATTCAAAGTCAGAATCCTACAATATGTTGTTTATAAGAAACACATTTGAAGCAGAGAGACACACACAGAATAAAAGTAAAACACTGAAGCAGAATATATTATGATTCAAATTAATTAAAAAAATATTGAGGAGATTAATTTTGTGAAGTTTGGATTCAGTCAAAGGGTCACATTTGAGGACCTAGAGGGCTACACATGGCCTTAAGGCCACAGCTTTCCAACCTTTGGCATAGAAAAACATTTCACACTGTGAATCAAGATAAGGTCAAAATGGGTACATGATTTAGACGTAAAGGGTGAAACCACAAGTAAATTAAGGGAGTATGGAATAGCTTACCATTAGATCCATGGAGAAGGGAAGAATTTATGACCAAACAAGATATAGAAAACATTATGAAATGCAAAATAGGCATTTTTGATTATGATAAATTAAAAAAAAATTATCCACAAACAAAATTAGTGCAAACAAGATTAGAAGTAAATCAGAAAACTGAGATACAATCTTAAATCAAGTGTCTCTGATAAAGGCTTCATTTCTAAAATACATAGAGAACTGAGTCATATTTATAAGAATACAAGCCCTTTCCCAATTGATATATGGTCCAACGCTATGAACAGGCAGTTTTCAGATAAAAAAAAATCTAAGCTATCTATAGTCATATGAAAAAAGTGCTCTAAATCACTACTGATTAGAGAAATGCTAAACAAAACAACACTGAAATACAACCACATACCTATCAGATTGGCTAATAAGACAGGAAAGGAAATTGATAAATTTTGGAGAAGATGTAGGAAAATTGTATCACTAATATACTATTGGTGGAGTTGTGAACTGATCCAGCTATTTTGGAGAATAATTTGGGACTATGACCAAAGGGCATAAAGAAGAAAGGAAGGAAGGAAAGAAGGAAGGAGGAGAGAGAGAGACAGGAGAATCCCAGAAAGAGAGAGAGAGAGAGAGAGAAAGGGGGAGAGAAAGGGAGAGAGAGAAAGAGAGAGAGAGAGAGAAAGAGAGAGATTTTTTTAATGAGAAAAAGTAACATTTAGTTTTTTGTTGTTGTTCAGTTCTTTTAAAAAAAAACTATTTTTAATGTATGGGAAAAAATCCAAACATTTCCATAACGTAATATAAAAAAAAAATGGTGGTTGCCCATGTTTTTAAGTTGAACCTAGAGAACTTAGAGATCATTTTGCCCAACCCCTTTTTTAAAGACAGTAATACTGAGGTTAATAAAAGACAGGTGACTTTTTGCCCAAGGTCCTGAAGCAAGGGCAGGTAAAGGACAGTGGGAGACTTGGATCAGATCTCCTAACTCTCATTTTCTTGTCCCTTCTATCCTAGTCCTGTGACTCAGACAAAGTTAGCAAGTAAATAGAAAGGACTTCTTACTCGGGATGCTTCTAAGGCATCAGGCTTCCTCATAAAAAAGAAGCTTCCTGGCGTACTTGTATTTTCCCACTTCCTTGTGAGACCAAAGGTACAACATTTTTTTTTTAATATCATTCTATAGTTTATATAAAACTTGGGCTGATCTTAATTTTCTGGCAGAATCTTGGTCTGCTTTATAGACTTAATCACACTCTCCTAGCGTAAGACAGCAATCGAGCAGCAAGAATATTTTTTTCTTTGAGATACTCCAGACTGCCAGTGGTTGGCTGCAATAGAAAAATGATAAATCCCTGCTACCTGGTGGAGGCTTAAATCCCATTAGCTTTGCTTTACTACCTAGGCTGGTGTCTGATGTGCCTTCAAGTAAATTTCCCAATATCCCTCTCAGGCTTTGTCTCCACTGTGGCTACTGCAAGCTATCTGTCCTCCTTAGAGTCAGGGAGTCTGGTTTATATTTTAATTCTGAGAATGTTGCAGCCATTCACCAAAAGATTTGATGTTCTTAAAATGCTTTTCTCACCCAGATTACCCTTTCCTGCTTATGAGCTAGTGCATGATGGCACTGTTGCAGATTCAGTTACCTCTTATTTTTTCGGGATACATGAGATTTGTGTTTTTCTGCAATGTCTGGGTTATAGCAGGAGGCCAGGGAAGGTTGGGGGCAAGACAAGAGGAGTGAGTGTTTTCATGTGGGTGGATGTTTCTCTAGGTACCTGAGTGTGAGTGCACATGTACAAATATTTTGATGAAATCATGCTAACATTAAAATCAGAAAGCTTGACTTTGAGGCCTGAGTTTTGACTTTTACTAGCTGTATAACCTTGGGCAAATCACAGCCTCACTGGGATTTAGTTCAAATTCTGTAAAATGAGGGTAATGTATTAATGAATTAATGAGTTTCCACTTTAGCCTGCCCCAAACCAGACTCCTGTATCTCTTATGGGCTGTCTTCTCAGCATGCCTTCTGGACTATGGCTATTCTCCCCATCTCTCCCCTTTCTCAACCTAGGATTTAACCACTCTATCTCTCTGGCTTTTGTAGTGAATGTTCACTTTATCTGGCTCAGAATCAGATACCTTCCCCACATGTTACCAGTCCCCCTTTATTCTACATGAGAGGAGATGAGGATCTGACCTGCAGAGGTTGAACAGGAATGCTTCCTTAATTGGCCTGAGGGTGAAAAAAAAGTAAATGAACCCACCTAAGAAATGGCAAGAATCTAAGAAATTATGATATATATTTGGGAACATCATCCTTTTTCTTCATGAATATGTCTTTCTCATTTTTTTGTTAGATACAATGACTTCCCTGATTCTGATTTTATCATCTGGATCAATTTCCATTGGAAAATGATTTCTAGAATTGTTATTTTTGGCCTCCTTCAAATAATCTCTTCATATATTTTGGCCTTTGCAAACTATGCAAATACACTTAATTTTTAAAATAGCAAAAAAAATCATTAATGATAAAAAATAATAACACAATTGACATTTATACGAATCTATCAAGTATTTACTACTCATGACATCATTTGATATTATCGATAACTCTGAGAAATGGCTGTTATAATTTTTAAAAGCCCTCTGATGTCATTATTGACTGCTAGCTGGCACAGTGGAGAGACTAGACCTGGAATCAAGAAAAGCTGAGTTCAGATCCAAACCAAAAGAACACAACCATCTAGGTAGGTTATTTAACCTCTTCCTGCCTTAGTTCACTCAACTATACGACAGGGATAAGAATCACACTTATCTGAGAGGGTTGCTGTGAGGATTCAGTGAAATACTATCTGCAAAGCACTGAGCACTGGGCTTGGCACAGAGTAAGTGCTTAAAAATGCTTCTTTCCTCCCTCCCTTTTCTGGTGTGGAAACTCTTCCCAGAAAGTATGGACTGAATAAATATGTTCATTTATTCAATCAATCAATTACTAATGCAAGTGAACAATTTCTCTATAATCTACAGTTATAAGAGATGATTTGGAGCAGGGAAAGGTGAGAGGTTTCTTGATGGTCATACTTTTATATATGAAAGGCAGCTCTGGAACTCAGATCTTCCTTAGATCTTGCGGATTCAAGAGTTAACTTTCTACTCACTATGTAGCACCATTCCCCAATCAGAAACTTCCTTTCCTGATATAGATCAGCTTAGCCTAACTTAGAACCTTGAGGTTTCCTGACTCATTAGAGAGGGTAAGTGAATTTCTCATGGTCACACAACAGGCATGTGTCAGATATTGGACTTGCCAGGTCTTCCTGACTGCAAAGTCAGTCCTCTACCTACCATTTCAGGTTTTTTTTTTCCTTAGGAGTTACTATGATCTCCATTTTAGGGATGGGAAAATAGGAGATTATGGTAAATATGTGAAGCAAGATTCAAACTCAGTTATTCCTAACTTCAAATTCAGTGCACTATTCACCCAGCCACAATTTCTTGAAAGTACTAAGAAATAGTTAACTATTAAAAATGTATATCCCATACCCCCCACACCAAATAATTAGAGCTTAAAAATTAGACCTAGCTAGATTGTTCTAGAGAGTGATGTTGTTGAATTTATAACATACATACTTCTAAATTTAAAAATATTCCCCCTCCCCTTGATTATCCAGATTGTCCCCTCCCCTATATATAGGAACATGGTGTGCCTGAGCCCACTTGCCATCTGTCTACATATTTCCCAAACTTCTCTTCCACCCCCTTTTCTTACACAATCTTATCACATAAAAATATTAGATTTCATGGATTTTGTATAATTAAATCAAATTTACTGAGGAAAAAAAGTAAAAATGTAGAATGGATTGATATACCGGTAACTATGCCAGCCAACTGTGTGCCTTAAATAGAGTGATATAGCCAATTCTTCTCTTTCTAAACTGTGTTTGTGAATTGTCAATATGCCACAGGTATTAGCTTTATTCTAGATGGGGAAGAAAACTGTACATATTCCAACTTCTCTTGAATGATTTCCAGTATGTGGCTTTACTCAATCATAACAAGTTTTCTGAGTCTCTCAAGTATCAGTCACACTCAGGCTCCTTTACAATGGTGCGGATAACTGAGCTCACTTTTTTGGGAAGGGGGGAGGAAACATTCAATTTTTAATTGCCATACTTTTATAAGGGACAATATAGAAATATTTTGAGTGGATAGCAATGACAACAACCAGAAATCTTGAAGTTTAATTAGCAAATTAATCTGATTAGTCTGGATGTTATACTGGTTACTTGCTTTTTCTACTACTTATCTCTGTTATCTTATATCTGTTAATATTTATGTAAATGGTGTGATAAAAAACCCATCTTATTGATTTATAATGAAATATCTAAGCTACTGGTACTTTGTAATGACCAACTATATCTACTATGAGTCACTGGGAGGTGGGAAAAGGTACATTGTAACTCTACTGTAAGACTTGCTGTTGGTGCTACCTCTGAGCAAAAGATCCTTTTACATGTAGGCAGAACCTTATGATTCCGAAATGGTGAATCTTGACATGGTGGGATGGATCTGAAAGATGACTTTCCAGTCAAGGAAGACTGTGAATTTTTCTGACTTGTTGTTTTGGTCATTTGTTGTTATTGAGTTTTTAATCACCCTTTTTATATTTTTAGTCTGGTTTTGGAATCAGTCATGTAAAGATTTTCATGGTCTAGGTGATGCTGCACTGTTCCACGCAACTTTCTCATGGTGAAATAGTTCTCTGAATGTCCAGAATCTGCTGTTTGCACCATTTTGTTTTTTAACTAGACAAAATTGGAATCTGATGCAATAAAAAATATTGGATGCATTTAGCATTTAGCAGGGTTTATACTTGTAAAGTGAAAAAGATAGGGTACATATGAAAATACGTACTTGTTTTTTTGTCAGGGGCTGTTTTTGTTTTGTTTTTTGTAAAATTATTAAATTAAACTGACTAATAAAAGAAGATTCATGTTAACCATAAGGATGCACAAAGTTAGCTGTTTTGTTGCTGGCAGATTCCCATAGTAAAACAGGGCTGTGGCATCAGGGATAAGCAAATAATATTTTTAACTTGTCCTTTTTTCTTACATGCCCTTTCTTTACAATGCCCTTTCCTTACATGGAAATCAGGGAGCATCGTGGTAGTAAGATGAGTCTGATCATAGAGTAACTAACAATTTTTGTGGCCTTTTGTTAAGAAAAGACCCAGGATAAGTTTAGGGGCAGTAAAATAAATAGAAAGTAAAGAGGAATTAAGAGGTAGTTTCTTAATCCAGGTTAGACAGTTTTCTGGGTCCAGAGATTTTAAGCAGGCACAGGAGTCAAGTTTTAAAAAATATGGACTTGAAATTAACTTGGAATGTTTTGATGCTTTGCACTGGATATCTGGCAGAATATGGAAACCTTTACTCATCAATCATTTAGCATAACAGCTTTCATTCCCCTTGGTCAGGAGAAGATTTATTAATGGCAAATGTTCTAGCAGATGATACCAAAAGGAATAGATGTTCCTGAAGTGACTGGAAATTAGCTTGTAGTAACAGACAGAAGTTCATCAGCCAAGAGTAGACAGTAGAAACCCAATGGAAAGTGGAAAGACTACACACAAAAGAAACAACATGAGGTCCAATGTTCAATCAATTAATGAAAAGTTCACTGTCAGCCTTCCTATCACCAAATTCAATAGGGGCAGCTAGGTGGAACAGTGGATAGAGCACCAGTGCAGGAGTTAGGAGGACCTGAGTTCAAACCTCACCTCACACACTGGACACTCTCTAGCTGTGTGACCTTTGGCAAGTCACTTAACCCCAATTGCCTCATCCTGGGTCATCTCCAGTCATCCTGAAAAATATCTGGTCACTGGATTCAGATGGCTCTGGAGGAGAAGTGAGGCTGGTGACCTACACAGCCCTCCCTCACTCAAAACAAAGTCAAATGCAAGTCATGTCATTATTTCTCTGATGGCATGGTCTTCTTCTTCAGCAAAGAAGGACAAACACACCAAATTCCATGATCTATATGGATCACTACTTATCTCTTCTCTCTTGAGTTTCTGATACTTAAGACCACTCCCTTTTTTTTAGGATATACTCTACCCTGGGGTCCAGGGACAGCACACTTTCTGCCTCACTAAAATTGAAGTCATGCACACATTAAGACATCACCAATCACACCACTGATTTTCTCTGAAAATGAAGGTCGAACAATGACAAGTATCATTCAGAAATCTCTTCCATTTAAGCTCTTCATTTGCGTTTTTCTTTTTTTATTATTATTATATAAATTTATTTATACAACTTTTTACATTCATTTTCACAAAATTTTGTGTTCCAAATTTTCTCCCCATTTGTCCCCTCCACTCACCCCAATACACTGAGCATTCTAATTTCCCCTATCACGAATCTGCCCTCTCTTCTATCATCCCTCCCTTACCTTGTCCCCATCTTCTCTTTTGTCCTGTAGGGTCAGATAACTTTCTATTCCCCATTACCTGTATTTCTTGTTTCCTAGTAG
>JAQQSK010015265.1:0-10840 GCA_028658325.1 Potorous gilbertii
TTTCCTCAGATATTGGGTACTTTGGACAACATTTTGCCTGCTTTGCCTTAGTTATGATTCTGGGCAGAGCTAGATTATCCTCAAGCCATTTCTAATTTAACATTTGAACTCATTACCAGTAAAATTTCACTAAAGTAGTTCACAGAACATCTTTCTACATTATTTAATAATTGTGGAATTTTGTTGTAGCGAGCATACTTTTAGAAATTTGTCTTGCTCTTTGGTCTGTCGTGTTCAACAATTGATTTCAATGCATCTTTATTATGAGCCTACTTTTGCTGGGGCTAGGAGTACTACAAAGCTTTTGTAAAATTATATCCCTGCTTTCATGGAAGTTATAGTCTAACATGGAGATAAGATAGGATACACAATATTACATGACCAGTGACTCAGAGAGATGCAAAACCAAGTTCTATGTGAGAACCAGAGAGGCTTGTAGTCACCAATAGGTGAAGTCAGGGAAGGTTTCCTGAAGAGGGAGGCAATTGAGAAAGGCTTTAAAGAATGGATAGGAATTCCAGTCATAGGTGAGAAGGGAATTCCAGATATGGTGAGCAAATATATAGAGGATCATAGATTCAAACCTAGAAGGGACCATGTCATCAAGTTCAAGCTCCATCATTTTATGGATAAGGAAACTGAGGTTGAGAGAGGTTAAGTGATTTGTCCAGGGTCCAAGTCAGGATTCAAAATTAGGGCCTTTTTGTGCTCCATGTCCAGGGTTCCATCCAGTGCAGAAGGGAAAGCTTGGGGCAAGTGGTAGGAACAGAATAATTCAATCTAAACGGGATATGGACCATTTGGGGAATAGGATCAGGCAAGGCTAGATTGTGGAGGGTCTTGTATTCCACACTGAAGAATTTTAAACGAGATCAGGAAGCAATAGGGGAGCCACTTAATATTTTAAGAGAGAGGAGAGGCATGATCAGATGCATTTATGAGAAAGGTTGTTCTGGTAGTGTTTGAAGGATGAACTAGACAATGGAGACAGAGCCTGGATGACTTGTTGGGAGAGTGTTAGAACAGATGATAAGGCAGACCTCCACCCTAAAATGGAAATATAATAACAATAATAGACTAATAATAAAAAATAAAAGGGCCCATTCTTGGATTGGGGCAGTGAGAGCCGAGGAGATGACAGATCTGGAGAGGCTAGAAGGTAGAACTGACAGGTCAGCAAGATGTGTTAACAGGTAGATCGTGTTTGATTTGAGTGGGTTGTTGATGGGAAGGGAGGCAGGATTTGGTGGTGAATGGGGCTGGCATTTAGGCAGCATTCTAGGTGCTGCTCCTAATGTCAAAACCCAAGAACTCTAAAGAGGACTTCCCTATAGTTTTCTCTGCTCAAAATACAAATAATGGACAATCCGGCCCTTTCATTCTCTGTTGCAAACAGAACAGTGACTGTTATTTGGATAGGCTTCAGAGAAGACTTGCTATGTAAGATTATTCCCCAGAGAGAATATGTGATAACCCAAACAGCCGAGCTCTGTGGCTGTGACCCATCTCTTGTAAGTCACAGAATAATAGCACTAAAATATATTAGAAGTGGAAGGGACCTTACTCTTCTTATATCTTCTTCCTTTTATAGATGGAGATTCTGCAGCTGAAAGAGGAAGGGATTTGTTCAAAGCGTTCAGTGAACTGGTGGAGAGGGCCCCATACTAGGGATCCAGTGACACCAGGGTCTGGGTCTCAGTTCTACCCCTTATTGATTGTGGGCATGAGTGAGTCATGGGACCTTTGTACTGTGCCTCAGTTTCCTTTTCCCCAAAATGAAGGCATTGGATTAGATGACCTCTAAGGTTCCAGCTTTGACATTTTATGAACCTATGAAATGAGGGGCCAAACCAGGACTAGAATCGAGGTCTCCTAATTCCTAATCCTACCTTTGTTCAGGGAGGTCCTGATGTGCTGATTGACCAGTCCTCAGTGGGCTTGCCATTTCATGAGAGGCTGGCGCCAGCTATGCTCGCTTCCCTCCCAGCCTAGCTTACTGGGTGTATTGTTCTCCTTCCTCATCAGCAAAGCATGGCGATCCTTCTTCCTGATCTAGATCCCCTTCATCCCCATTACCTTGCACATACTTTGCAACTCCCTTCTAAGTTTTGGCTTCCTCTATTAGAATGTAGTCATTCAGTTATATCTGACTCTTCGTGACCCCACTTGGGGTTTTCTCAGCAAAGATACTGCAGTGATTTGACATTTTCTTCTCCAGTTTATTTTCGAAATAAGGAAGCTGAGTCAAACAAGGTTAAGTGACTCAGGGTCACAGAACTAGTGAGCTAAGGCCTGAATTTGAACTCAAGTCCTCTGATTCCAGGACCAGCACTCTGTCAGACCTGAGTTAGTTTAAATCTTACCTCAGGTACTTCCTAGCTATGCGATCCTAGGCAAGTCACTTGACTTCTGTCTGCCTCAACTGAAAAATGAGAATAATAGGACCTACTTCAAAGGGTTGTTGAGAGGATCAAATGAGATATTTGTAAAGTGCTTAATACGGCGTATAGCACACAGTAGGTGCTTAATAAATGCTTGTTCCCTTCCATCATCCACCTATCTCTCTATCATTAATCTATCATTGATCTATATATCTATCTATCCAACTCTGTCTATCTATCTATCTATCTATCTATCTATCTATCTGTCTGTCTGTCTATCCATCTATCTAATCCAACTGTCTGTCTGTCTATCTATCTATCATTTATCTATCTTATGTTTAAGACAGTTGTTAACTGCCAGGTCATGTTGGATTTGAGTGGGTTGTTGCGGGCAGGGAGGTGGGGTGACTTTTCCTGGAGGAGGCCAGTGGAATGCTTAAGGAGGAATTGGTGGAGGATGGGAGTCCCATTTAGGTAGCTGCCTGTGTTAGGTGTTATGGGCATACAGAGGCACAGAACAGCTGCTTACAATCTACTTCTCCACCACAGTGAGCTACTTCATTTTACATGATTTGCCTATTTCTAATGGGATTAGTCGTAAGAGCATTTTATCTGTAGAGAATGTCTCTGGATAGCAGAATTCCCTACCTTGTCCTGGTTGTTTCATGAATAGTTAAACAAGACTGTGGTTCCTGAGCACAGATGGGTTGAAAGTAGGACGAGGTGGCCAGGCTGTGGGCTGAGTGGGAAGAGGAAAGGCGGCCTGGGGTTAAACACTGATAAGTGGGATTCAATACTCTCTCTCCAGTCTCCTCACTTCCTCCCCTATTGCTCTATCTTCACATCCCTGGCAGAGCTTCTGTCACCCCCATCCCCCATCTGTTTTTATCCGGGTCACAGATACTGATTCACACCATGCAAGTTGCTGAGGAACATGATTTCTCTAAGAGCTGTGACTCCTCCTGCCACTCTAATTTTTCTGTGGCCTCCCTATCTCCCCTTCCATGTCCTCCCTTAGTCAGGTGGTAGGGGGAATACCCTCTTCTCACCTCACTCCCACCCCCATACTTTCCTGCCCCAATTGAGATGGCATGGTGTAGTGGCTAGAGTATGTGGCTAGAGTATTGGAGGTAGGAAAAATCTTGGTTCAAATCCTACCTCAGACATTTATTAAATTTGTGACCCCATGACTCTCAATCTCTCTGAGTCTGTTACTTCATCTGTTAAATGAGAGCCTGGCCTCAGTGATCTCTGAAGTTCCTCTCAGCTATGGATCTTTAACTCTATGAGTCTATGACTGACTAGGAAAGGCAGTTATGCAGTGAGATAAATGTAAATGGCTTTGTAAACCTCAAAGTGCTAGATAGCGAAGGCAAGAGTCATTAAGACCTGGGTTTGACATCTAGCGCTACTACTGTGTGACCTTGCACTAGTCCCTTGCCTTCTCTGAGCCTTACTTTTCACCTCTTTAAAATACAATGAGTGGATAGTCCAAGCTCTAAATGTTCAAGTCTTCAGAGACCTCATGGAGATGCCTGTGCTGTCCCTGGTATATGTGTTTACTAGGCTCATTCTGTGTAAGAAGCAAAGTTGTATAAACCTCTGTACTCTGTATAGTCCTGTGTGGAAAGGGGACTTAAAAAGGGCCTTGGGACCATGAGATGCTGAAAAGTTCCAGGACTTTGGGACAATGAATTAAGTAACCAATAGTCATTAATCACCTCTGTGCCAAGTACTGTGGTAATCACTGGAGACACAAATTCACAAGTAAGAGAGTCTGCAGATTAGATTCTACTGACAGCAAAAATAATAATACTCATTTTTTTGACTGGCTAAAACAATTCTGATCCTGGCTCTATCTAGGCTGCAACTCAGTTATTCAAACTTTCAGAGCCTCAGTTTGTTGATCTGTAAAATGGCATTATTAAAGCTTATCTAAGAGCTGAACCTGGAGTCAGTAAGATTCATCTTCCTCAGTTTAATTCTGGCCCCAGACACTTTCTAGCTGTGTAACTCTGGTCAAGTCACTTAACCCTGTTTACCTCAATTTCCTCATCTCTAAAATGAACTGTAGAAGGAAGTGGAAAATCAGTCCAGAAAACCCCAAATGGGGTCATGAAAAGTTGGACTCAACTGAAAATGACTGAAGAAAAACCTGTCTTGTAAACTGTAAGATCAAATATAGATAGGAGCAATGTTTATAATTCTAAATTATTTCCTATTATCTTAACTTGAAACTCATGGCAGCTCTGTAAGGACAAAGATAATTATCCTCACTTTTTATCTGAGGAAACTGAGGCTTGGAGAGGTAAAGTAAATTACTCACAATAACGTTGTCTCTTGCAGCTGAGATGATTGTAGAATTTAGATCTACTGCCTAGTCCTTATCACTTGCCAGTAGAGTCAGAAACCTGATGTTCGATTCACCATGATTCACCTTTCTAGTCACTCTTTGAAGGATCCTCTGATGGAACCAGGCCCCAGCTTTTCCCTCTTGCCAGGAAGAAATGGAAGCCTGGACATGGAATTGAGCTATGGAGGCTACAGTCCTCACTATCCAAGACTGTCAATGGACTAGACTGCCTCGTTATGTAGTGAGCTCCTTGAGTGAGAGGATGAATTAGCAACCTCCAAACTCATACTTACATAGTATTTCAAGATTTGTATAGTATATTCTTCATGAATACCCTGGGATGTGGGTATTATGGGTGATAGCATCCCAGTTTTTTAGATGGGAAATAAGATTGTAGAGGTTAAGTAACTTGCTCAGTGTCACAGAACTTGGTGTTAGAGTTTGGATTCTCTCTTTACTCCAAGCCAAGAAATCCTTTTTTCTCTTTTGACATTGCAACCATCCTGGTACAGGTCCTTGTCACTGACTCCTGGACTACCGCAACAGCCTACTGGTTAGTCAATCTGTGTTACTTCCATCCTCCATTCAGCTGTTAAACTGATCTTCGTTATGTGCAGGTCTGACCATATCACTCCCCGAGTTAATTTAATCTAGTGACTTTCTGGTACCTCCAGGAACAAATGTAAAATTCTCTCTTTGGCATTCAAAGTCTTTCATAACCGCCTCCTTCTACCTTTCCAATCTAAAGCTTTATTCTCCCCCCATGTATTCTGCAATCCAGTGGTACTAGCCTCCTAGCTGTTGTTCCATCTTCAGACTCCAGGTATTTCACTGGCCATTCCCCTTTCCCCAAATTTCCTCCTCGTCTCTGCTTCCTGGCACCTCCTATTTCCTTTAAGTCTTACCTAAAAATCCTCCCTTCTACAAGAAGGCTTTTTAAATCATTTTAATACTAAGATCTTCCCTTTGTTGATTGTCTCCAACTTATCCTATATATGTCTTGTTTGTACAGATTTTGTCATTTCATTTCCCCATTAAACTGTGAACTCTTTGAGAGCGGGGCCTGTTTGTTGCCTTTCTTTGTATTTCCAGCTCTTGGCACAATGACTAGCATAAGAAGTCCTTTTTGACTAACTGATTCCAAGTACTAGTTCCCTATTGACTGGAAGATCCTTATGGTTTCTTCTACTTCTGAGTTTCTGTGATGCTTTTTTATCCCTTCCTGATGTGTTCCTATGAGGTCATTCTCTGGTAGGGCATTATTTCCCCCAAAGAAGAGAGAATTGGAGGCCCTAACATAGTTATGGCACACAATAGGCCTTGGTAAATCTGGACTTATTGACTTGTGATGAATTGACTTGAGCATTGTGCCCAGTACTTTCTCAGGACACCTCTCAGATCACTTGCCATAATGCACTGATGTTCAATAATCTCCCCTTTACCATTTCTTTCATTTGTCTAAGCTATTGATGATAGGTTCTTTAATCAACCCTCATCCCAAAGTCAGAAAGTTCTTAGAATCCTGACTGATCTCCCCTTTCCCTTTCCCTTCATTTTTCTAAGTCTGATGGTAGGTTCTTCAACTGACCCTCACCCCAAAGTCAGGAAGTTCTTAGAAGCCTGGAATTACCCAAGTTTAGATCTGTAAAGCACCTTTGAGATTCTACCCTTCACTAACGGACACTGAAGGACAGAGAGGCAATCTTACTGAAGTCACACAAGGAGTTTGTGGCAGAGCCAGCTCAAGAACTTGAGTCTTTCAGCCCACTGACCACACTTCTACTTTTCCTGATGAAATTTCCTCCTTTAGTGAGTTGGGGCTGTGATGCTTCAGTCTTTCTTTCAGGGGATAACAATGGCATTCCAACCTTCCTCCAGACTCTGACCACACAATTTATTTCCTACTCTGTGATCCTGGCTGGTGAGAGTTCACCAAATCTAGGTGACCCCAGACCTACCATGTTGCAAATCCATCAGTTTTCCTCTGTGATTCATACTTCTTTCCTCCTTGCCTTTCACCTCTTGCTCTGGGTGTCAATCAAATGCCCTATAACTCTACTCATCATTGGTGTGACTTCATAAATGAAAACACCTCTTCTTGGTCACCACTCCCCTATATTGCTTGTCTTTCCCTACTAGAATGTGAGCTCTTTGGGGGCAAAGGATCTTTTGCTGTTTGTATTTCCTATCTTCTGCACTTGGTACAGTGTTTGATACATAATGATATGCATTTCATTCTTCATTCCTTCATGCTGGGGCCTGAGAGGTGAGGAAGAGATCTTGGTGGGGGAACATGGGTGGGGGACAAATGAGGTATAGCAGGCCCTATTTGATACCCTGAGATAGCTAGATGGCTCAGTGGGTAGAACGCTAGGCCTGAAGTCAGGAAGACCTAAGTCCAAATCTGCCCCAAGACACTAGCTATGTGGCCCTGGACAAGTCACTTAACCTTTGTTGGTCTTAATTCAGTGAAGAAGAAAATGGCAAATTGTTCCAGAATCTTTGCCAAGAAAATATTGGTGTGCTGTGGTCCACAGGGTCACAAAGGGTCAGCCACAACCACAGAAAAGCAATTTGATATCCAACTCTAGGCATTATCACCCAACTCTTGTGGGTGACACCAATCTGATAGTTCTGGTATTATTAATCAGGATGATATGCACATTTCCATCCTAACCAGCATGGGTTGAAGGCCTCTTAGCTAGAGTTGGCAATATTATTATGAATGAGACAGTTCCAAATAAAATGAAACTGTTTCTGAGAGTATAGAATAACAGCCTGTGGTGTTGAGAAACACAAGGAACTTAAGTAATTTAAGGAAACTGAACTTGTTTCTTCATTTGTAAAATGAGGGTTATACTTTCACTACCAACCTCACAGAATTGTCATTAGGGTTAAATGAGAATATATACAAAGTGCTTTATAAACCTTAGAGTACTAGATAGATATGGAACATTATTGCTATTGATATCATCGTTATTAATTTTCTGGATATTCACTCCTCTTTTCTGAGTGGGCTAAGGGAGATTAAGAGGATCCTGTAAATCAGGGAAGGATCCAGTAATGCCTGTTGTTCCCTCTACAATCCTGTCATGTTATTATTCTTCCCAAATGTCCTTTCTTCGCAGTTGCTGTGTCAGAAATGAGAAGCCAGAGACAGAGGGTGGATGGACTGTCTGTCTCCTCCCACATCCCCTTTGCTCCCCAACCACAGCTTGACCCTGCTGCCTTCATGGAGAGTGAATCACAGCTGAGCTCATTATGGCCTCTTGGGTGAGAGAGTGGCTAGCCAGAGAGGGGGAAACTAGGACAGTGGAGACAGATGTAGAGAGCTCAGGTCCAAGAGGACACAAACAGCATTCCAGTAGATTCTCTTTTTCTGAGTATAGCTCACCCCTTCAAAATGTTTACAGAGAAACCGAGTTCTCTAATTCAGCACCTTGGACAGGTTTGGCAGCTGAGTTTGTTGGAGGAAGGGGTCATTAGAATCATGGAATTTTGTAACTAGAAAGGAGCTTGGAGATCATCTAATCCAACCACTTCGCTTTATAGATGAAGAAGCTCCGAGAGCTTAATGACTTGCCTGGGGTAACAGAGGTAATGAGTAGCAGAGCTAGAATTTAATCATGGATTCTCCAACGCCAGATCTAGCACAGTCTCCTGTGTTTTGTTATCTGTAAAATGAAGGTTTGGACAGGGTCATCTCTAAGGTCTTTTCTACCTCTAAATGTTTTGATCCTGGGCTCTCCAAATCTGTAGAGCTGGTCTTATTCTTTCAGGGCAAGTGGGCAAGGTGAACAGTGCATTAACTTACAGGTTCCTTCAATGGCACCTTTGGAGTTCATTTCTTTGAAATTTTGATCTGTGTTCTTCCACCAGTTCCTCTAAGCTCCCAGGCACAGTCAGAGCTTACAAGAACTGAGGGATTGCTGTAATCTCCTTCTACAGCCCAAGAGAAAGCAGAAAAGGAACAGGGGACTAAAGCATCCCTTCTAGAAGGATCCACAGATCTGACTGCTGGGTCAGGGTTCCTCAGAACACTGGCTTGTGGAGTATCTATACACACATATTGAATGAGGAAGGATGGAGTAAAATGAAGTAGGATCCCAGGTAGGCTCCAGCAGGGGAAATTAGGCCTCCATACTACTCAAGTAATCTTGTCTCTTGTTGGTATTAAGTTGTTTTTCAGTCATGTCTGACTCTTTAAAAACTTGGGATTTTCTCAGCATAAAAAATTGGCTCTTTCCTTCTCTAGCTCATTTTACAGTTGAGGAAACTGAGGCAAACAGGGTTAAGTGACTTGCCCAGGGTCATATAGCTAGTAAGTGTCTGAGGCCAGATTTGAACTCAGGAAGATGAGTCTTCCTGACTCTAAGCCCAGAGCTACATTATCTAGCTGCCAACCCAGACCCCACCCCCCACCCCTGCCCCAATCACTCTTTGCCAGCAATATTAGTCTCTTTATTCTCCCCTTTACATGCTATTTCCATTCTCATTTAGGCTTCTTCCTCCTAGAACTTCCTGTATACATGTCCAAAGCTTATATGTTCTTCAGGGCCCAGTTCATGTAACTTCTCCATGAAACCTTCTTTGATCCCCCTAGTTCACAATAAACTCCTTTAGAACTCCTCTAACACTTACTCTCTGTATTGCTCAGAAGCATGAAATCTCAGAAATGTAAAAGACCCTTTCAGAGTTCTAGTCTCATCTATGCTTGAATAGAGATTCCTTCTTCAGTATCCTTCACAAGTGGTCATCCAGCCTTTCTTCAATAGCTACAGTAATAGGGACTATAGAGTTAGCTCATGCCCCTGTTGGACAGTTTTAATTTTCAGGAAGATTCTCCTTACCTTCCCTTATTGGGTACTACCATGTATCCAAGGCAATGCCAAAGTTCTCTAGCTAGACTTCCAAGTCCTGGATGGCAGGAACCTTGCATTACCCTTTTCTTGTGCCTAGAGTGTGGAACATAGAATATTCAATAAATATTTGTGGAATGAAACACCTGCTAGACACCCTAGACTGACAGATGGTGTAGGTAGTTGGAAAGAATCTATGGCAGCTGGATTGACTGGACCCTTGTCCCACCTCAGCCACTTTCTTATTGTGTGATCATGAGCTGGGTCTTAATCTCTCTGGTCTTCAGTTCTCCCTCTTTCCCTTAAACAGCTGTAGGGGGAGGACCATTTCCATCTCTTTTCTATAGCACCAGAAGATTCTGAGCTGCTATCTCAGGTTTCCTACAAATAGAAGGTGCTATATTTCTTTTTTTCTGCAGAAAAGATGTCAGCCTATATGTCCCTATATTCTCTTTGACATCATCCTCCCCTGTACTTTCCTCCATAAGGTTGCTTTCATCTGCATTTGTCCCTTTCCTTCTTAACTGAACAAGTTCAATCCAAGTCAGAGGTTCACAGGATTTAGAAGGACCGTAAGAATCACACAGTCTACTCCCCTCATTTTACAGATGAGGAAGCTGAGGCCCAGGGAAGGGAAAGGACTTGCCCACAGTTATACAGTGAGTAAATAAGTGACAGAACCTGGATCTCAACACAGACCTTCTGACTCTCAGTCTAGGCTTCTTCCTGCCATACCAGCCTGCCTCAGAATTCAATTCAGTTGAATTCAGTCCTTCCATTTTTGTGGGAGAAGGCTAACCTTGCCTGAAAGAGCTGTAGAACAACAGAGAGGGTATGAATGAGTGAATGAAAGAGCATTTATTAAATTTTACTATGTGTCTAGTGCTGTGCTGTGTGTTGGGAATATAAAATATAATCAAGTCAGAGAGGAGCAGCTAGGTGGCACAGTGTATAGAGGACCAGGTCTGGAGTCAGGAGGACCTGAGTTCAAATCCAGTCTCAGACATTTACTTGCTGTATGACTCTAAGCAAGTCACTTACCCTTGATTGCCTCAAAAAAATAAATAAAATAATAAAAAAATTAAAGTAAAATAAAACACTTTACAATGGGGGACGATAGTGCATAATGGGAACTATAAAGTGTATCATGGGAACTATAAAGGATGGCAGGGTCAGGGGAGGTCTACAGCTATGCTTCTGGCATGGTTTGGAAATGGCATGACATGGTATGGTTCTGGACAAGAGAA
>JAQQSK010015266.1:0-10840 GCA_028658325.1 Potorous gilbertii
GTTATTATAATTATATATATATATTTACCGTGCTTGTCATAAAGTTAATTGTATATTTGAACATACAGTGTGTTAAAATTAAAAGTATTAAACAAAACAGCACCATGATTAGAGAAAGTATAGTGCTTTCCTGGTACCCCTCACTCCATCTTCCAAAGAAGAAGAGAGAGGCAATAGTGAATGCATAATTAAGAATGTGCCATAATTGGCATTATGACTGTGCCAGGAAGTGAGAGGATCTTCTGCCTCTTTAAAATCCTGTTTCCTCAACCTTCAGTTACAACATCAATTTGGCTTGGCTTCTACTTTCTGGTGGTGACAATATGTATAAGCCTAGTGTTGATATAAGAGAGAGAGAATATGGATCTATTAATAAATGGGTATAGCTTTTTCAACATCTAGATAGGGGCATTATATTAAACCTTGAGAGCTTAAATTCGTAGTTCATGTCTAGAACTGAAATAAATATGTGGTACCTTGTACCTTTGACATATTGTTGGAGAGTGCGCCCCCTAAGAAAAAGTTGCTAGTCGTCAGTTTGGGTATTCCATTTACCTCAAAACAATCACTTCCATCTCTATCGGCACAAACAATTTCCATCTCCAGCTGCCAACCCAAATTCTTAATCGAGATGTGGAGAGCCTCTGCTACGAATAAGAGGACTCCCTTTGATTTTAGGATTCCAATCTCTTGCTTTACTTGCACTTTTGTAGTAGAAGAGTGATGACCTCCATTCAGCAATAAATATTCTCACACTTGGTTATAACCTTCAAATCCCAGTGACTCTGAACTCCTGTAGATCATCATCCAAATTCCATTTCACAGCCTCCACCACCTAACTGCCTATTTCAATTCTCTCTCACCACAAGAAGCCATCAAAATTGCTTTCTACACAGTCACTAATTATCTTTTAATTCCTAAATTCAATGACCTTTTCTCAAACTTCATTCTCTTTAACATCTTTGCAGTCTTTGAAACATTTGATGACTCTCTCTTCCCAGATACCATCAATCCTCTAAATTTCTGGAATATTGCTCTCTTCTGCTCCTTCTCTACTGACTTCATTTTCTCTATCTTTTTTTACTATATCCTTTTCCAGATCATGTGCTCTAACTATAGGTGTCCGTCAGCATTCTCTTTTGCACCATCTTCTCCCTCTACTACTTCACTCAGTGATCTCCTCAGCTGCAATGTACTTAATTTACATTTCTATATTGATGAATCTCAAATCCACTTCCCTGCTCAAAACTCTGCTAACCTCAAATCTCACATCCTCAATATCCTTTGAAACATCTCTAAAACATCTATAATTGGATGTTCAGTATACATCTTAAACTCAATATGTCCAAAACAGTAGTCACCAGTGCAGTGAAGCAGGGTTTTGTACTTGCATTCATGGTAATATCATATTTTCAAGAATATTGACAGATGCCTCAACGAAGATGAAAACAACGTAAATATTAGCTACCACACTGATGATAAATTATGTAACTTGAAACTGCTACAAAACAAGATTAAAGTGAAAGTAGATTTGGTTTATGACTTTTTGTTCAAAGATGATTGTGAAATGCAATCTCTGAGGCAGAGATGCTACAAAATATGGACCAATTCTTCTGTGTGATAATTGTGTAATGTGGTCACCACACGATCCATATGTGGAACCATCAGTTACAACAAATGGAGAAATTGTAAATGTTGTGGATAAGTTAATTTATTTTGGCAGTTTATTTTTCATGAATGTTCACATAGACGATGAGGTTGACACATACACACAGACATACACATATTGTCAGAGATAACTGCATTTAGGAGGGTCTGAAAGAATGTGTGCAATAGAAAAGCTATTATGCTGCCTACCAAACTAAATGTCTACAGAGAGCACTGTACTGACTCCATTGCTGTATGCCTATGAAGCCTAGACAGTCTACCAGAACTATGTCAGAAAATTGAACTATATTCATTTAGACTGTCTTAAGAAATTGCTGAAGATCACATAATAGATAAGGTATCAGACTTTGAGGTCTTTCTCAAACGAAATTACCAAGCATTCAAACAGTATTACACAGAGCACAGCTCCCATGAACTAGCCATGTTGACTGAATACCAAATGTGCATTTGCCTAAAAGACTATTTTAGGAAGAACTCACACAACGCACTATTCACATGGTGGTCAGAAGAAGTGATATACTCTCAAGATGTCTCTGAAAAATTTTGGTTTGAATTGTGATAAATAAGAGAGACGGTGGCACAGGATCATCCAGAATGGTGTAACCACATCAAGGAAGCTGTTTTACTCTATTAATAAAGCAGCATTTCACTAGCTCCAAAGAAACGTGTGATGTGTACATTAAGAGACACCCCTTCTGAAATGTAAATACAGATTTTTTGTTCCTGAGCTATGATAGAGTCTTTCGAGTTCGTATTGGTATAAACAGCCATAATTGACCAAATTGTACATTGGCCCTGACATCATGATGCCTTTTGGTCCTCTTAAGACGAAGTACAAACAAAAATAGCTTGCGAGTTCACTGAAAGAAGGAATCTTTTTCTGCCTTTTATTTGTATCCGCAGAATTTAGCACTATGCCTGGCACATAGAAGACACTAAAGACTGATTAACTCCCTGAGTCAGTTCCTCATAACATGTATATCTTTAATCAGTACTATTTAAAAGCCTATGTGAAATGACTCAAAAAGGTCAATTTTTAATTTCTCAGTGTCACAATATCTACCTTGGGAAGAAGAAAATGCCAAATATTCAAGCCTAATTTGCTGTTTTGTAGACTTTCTATACTTATGAAAGTGATATACAAAGGTTATTGATGCACATAAAACTTAAAAGTGTGTTCTACGTGTAGTTTTGAGACTTAGTTGTTAAACATTTACCAATGTGTGCCTACCACAGACCACATCTATATTTTCATGAATGTGAAAACTACTCTAATAATCAGACCACGGAATATAGGCCTGCAAGGGACTACAGAGATAATGACACTTGAAACTCTAGCACTGGAGAACAAATGAGATTCAGAATATTGAGGTAAATTCCCGAAGAGCACAGAAATATTTATATGGAGATCTGGGATTTTAAGTCATCTCTTTTGGCATCTTTTGTTACTTTATTGTTTTACCTTTTGACAGCTCAAATTCCTCCAGTGAATTATTCCAAAGGCTTAGGGAGTTATCACACCTAAGGATTTATTCCATGGCTAAATGCTACAGAGAAGAGACGGTTGACCAAATGTTATTTTTATTTTTCCCTGATTATTGCACAAAATCTTGTTAAAGTCTGAATTTCTGCAGAAAATATTTCCTAGTCCTACTTAATCCTAATGGTTTCCCTATGACATTGTCTTCAATTTATTTTCTCATTTTCTATATGCGTAGATATTCATACATCACCTCCCAAACAAAACTGGAGTTTCTTTAGTCGAAATTTTTTTTAAAAAATTTCTTTTTATTTCTCACACTTAAAAAAGTACCCGGCAAACAATATGAGCCACTTTTTGACTAAATAAAATTCACAACAAAAGTATGAACTCATTAATCAAATTAAACACAAATCCTTTCTTTGAAAGCTGGGTGTTCAAACTCAGATGTCCTGATTATGAAACCATTCTCTGGACTGTATAGAGTTTCGTTATTCAATCCCTTAATCAAACAAACAGGGAGCATTTGTTAAATGCCTACTAGGTTGACTGGCAGCATCATTCTGGATACCATGTATACAAAGACAAAGGCATGCACACACTTAACTGTTATACAAGATTGTATTATGAGGATGACACGTGTCCAAACGCATCAGGGAACTGGCAAGTGGTATTTGAGATAAACTTTGAAGGAAACTGAATACTAAGAAATAGAATTTTTAAAGGATGGATGAACAACTCTTAGAAGAGAAGTATTGAAAAAACCGGGAAGATTTCCATTTGTTAGGAATAATATTAAATGGAGTTTCATTGGATTTTAGTGTCAGTCAGTCAATAAATATTTATTAAGTCCCTACCATTTATCAGGCATTGCTAAGCATTGGGGAGAGAAATGTGAAAAGGAAAGACAGTTCCTACACTAAAGGACATTATATTTTAATGTGTGAAGTCAAAACATTAAAAAAATGAATAAGAAAAGGGAAGGGGGAATTACTTCTCCCAGGACCATGATGAAGTTCAAAGGAATGCATCCAAGAGGGAATTGAGGTGGTGATTGGACCAGGCACTCTCCTTACATGAAAGATTGGGGAGGATCATTGGAGCAGAAGACTATGTTAATGAGAATATGTGTAACAGGAGTGATGTGATTTTGTAGGATGCTGAGGTTTCTAATGAAGATGATCAGTAGGGTATGATGGAGAATTCCAAGGTAGTTTAGCTAGTGGAAATACGTGAGAATGAAAGTAATGTGCAAAAGAGTTATTTGTCTCTATTTCACTTGTTCAGGAAGATTGTTTCAGTAATCTTTCTGCACTGGAATCTAGGATATAGTAATAGACTTCACCCTGTTACCTGTTGGCATGAAACATTTAACTTTAAAACCTAAATTAATCCATCTCCCAATCAATAAATCAGTCAAGTAATAAAACCACAAACATTTAATAAGCGCTTGCAATATGCCACACAATATGCTATACACTTGTGTATATAAAGAATGAAATAATTCCTACCTGCAATGATCTTAATAATCATAAAGGTATAATTGATAAGTGCAAATCATAAATGCAAAGTTAATAAATACATTTGTATGATCAAGGACCAGCAGGAGTACCATCTGCTTTGCCTCTTCTTCTATGTACTGTTTCCCCAACTGGAATATGGGCTCCCTGTTGGGGGAGAATGTCTGTTTTTCTGTTTACATTCCTGTTCTTTAGTATTTTTGAACATAGAGAGCACTTAACGAATATTTTGCTTTTTTCGTCCATCAATAAATCAGGGAATGCTTTAAGAAAAATAATAACTGACACCATGTGCAGGGAATGCGACATTCAAATTTTTGTAAGCCCTGTCTTCTCTAACTTCTGATCCAGCCACATTTTATTCTTTACAATATTATAGAGAGGTCTAATTAAAGTCAGTCACTTATAATTTAATTAGAGTTATATTTATTGAATTTACTAAATAAAGTCCTTGAATAGAATTTAGAGCAGTATATAGGGTTTCACAACCTCATTCTAGAAACAAAGGCAATTTTATACGTTATTATGGATTATTAGTTTTTCCATCACTTTCAAAGGCTACACAGTCTTAACAAAGTAACAAACATTTTTTGTAGGATTTGATAATCTGAGTTGGAAGTTCTCGCATCAAAACTTTAAAAATCAGTTTTCAGGAGCTAGTCTGAACTTGTTTAAGTATAATACTATACTAAGAAGTCACAATGCTTATCGGTATTTGGCAACATCCACTATTCACTTTTAGGCATCAACTGTGCACCATTCAATGATCAATCATTTAGAAATCATATAATGTGCACCTCTGAGACCAAAGACATTACTTTGTTGAATTTTCTGTTTACACAGATAAATGAGTAGTGATTTCAAAAGAGGAAAATAATTTTTACAAGGTCCCACAGATAACAATTAGGAGAGCTGGTTAAAAACCCATGTTCTACTATTTCAAAATCAGCACTTCTTAAATGAGCATTGTAGATGGAGTCAGAGGTCGTCTATTCAAATCTTCACTATGCCATTTGCTACTTGAGTGAATTTACTTGAATCATTTGCACTCTTTAGGCCTCAGTACTCTCACCTAGAAAAACAACGAATTGGATGATACAATCCCTCTAGATCTAAAACAATGAAGATAATGCATTATGCCAGTGTTTTAAAATCTGGGGTGAAAGTCAGTTAGATGACTGTACATTATACACTCCACAGCATGTTAGGATCATAGAAGTTGTTGAGACCTATCTCCTGGTATTTCAGATAAAGGCGCATACACTTACAGAGGTGAGTATCTAAATCAGGATTAAAATTCAGGTATTTCTCACCACAAATCTAGGTTTGTGCTGTTACTGGTTTTTATGACAATAACCCTGTGAAGCTGGTTATTAGATAGGTAATTTTTATCATTTTAGAGATGAGAAAGGTGAACGTGAGGAAGGTGTAATGATTTGCCAAGTTTGCAAAGCCACTAAGAGAACAGAGCCAAGAATCAAAATGTACTCTCCTGACTCGAATCTTAGTATTGATCTCTATGTATGAAAATACTTTAATTACTGGTGTTTTTGAGCTCTAGACTTAGGGCAGCACCTTCCTTTTCATTTAAAACAGTGAAAATCAACCTGAGAAAGACTTGATCCCCACAAAGCAAAGTTAAAATAGAATGCACTCTATTTAAGGAATTCAACTTTGAATAAAAGAAGAAATTTTGGTAGGTGGATAATAACTGATGCATGGTTTGATGCGATGAAGTGGAAAGTTTTAGTGCTTAATAAATTATGTGGTATATTGGGAAGAATGTCAACCTTGGAGTTAACAGTCTTAGCTTTGAAACTTGACATACGAATGGAATGACATTCGACAAAGCACTTCAATTATAAAATTTCAATTTCTTTATCTGAGAAGTGGGGGTATATCACCATATTACTGGGATATCCAGATGGGAAAGAGCTTTAAGGGAATTTGTATGCCTACAAGTTCTATATAAATATGAATTGCTTTATGTTTTCATTGTTTCAAATATATTCGTGAAAAGAATAGCAGCTGAATGAAATATTTCTAATCTGAGAAAGACCAGATCGTATTATTATATTATTCCAATTTCAATGCTTCTTACAAATTTCTGAAACACATGTTACTAGTTTTGTTTAGTTTGAATTTCCCCTACTCTCCTTAACATTCTATGATCCTACTTTAGTTTTAGTTTTTACACAAGGAATGTGAACTTTAGTATGAATGATATGAATATCTTGAACCTTACAAAGACCTTTCCGACTCAGATGGCATTTGCAGTTTTCAGATTTAGTAGTTCTCGTTGCAAATGAAATTTTATCTAGTATAGAACACCGATGTGTTTTCTTTTCCAATATAAGGGGTCATTGTATTAGTATTAATCTTACGTTAAGAAGATGAATCACTAGCAATAAGGCATACACAAAGTGTGACTAATGACAAGGAGGCTATTTTACATATATACACATATACACATACACATATATACATATATATGTATATATCTTGTGTGTCCTTTGCAAATATTAGTATGAAATATTTCATCAGAATTGTGAATGAGAAAGATGCTGACATTATCACATAACAGCAGCCGCATTTCCTCATTCAACTTTCCTACTTCATTGCAGAGGAGAATGAGGTTTTCATTATTTTCTCGGTTTTGAAAATGTTTTTTTACAAACCATTATAAATATAGGATTTTCAATATGTTACTTGCAAGGAAACCCTGAACCCTATCACTTTTCACTGAAGTGTTTGAGGTAAATAAAAATGGACACTGGGAAAAGGTAAAAAGGTTCCACATTCCTGAGATTTTCAAAAGAATACTGCTCTGCTATTTTCCTTTCAAGTTGCTTCTGAGCTTTTAGGTAATATGCTATGAAGTTGTAGTGGGCCAGTGTTAAATCCTACTCTCAATTTAAGGGAACGTCGATTTCAAAGACTCCCAGGGGGTAATTGATAGGATTCCATAGCTTAAAATTCAAGAAAGTTTAATAGATCAAGGAAAGAGAGGAGCCTGAGGTGGATAGGAAGGAATTCTTTTAAAAGATTAGGTTATTATCTTTAAAAGTGCAAATTTCAAAATATTTAAAAAGATGCAAACAAAAAATATAAGACTCTCCTGATGGAGTTTTGTGAGGAATAAGTTCTAAATTAGAAAATGAATTTAACTTGACAAATGTAAGAAGTCACCGAGGAAGAGGCACTTTCATAAAGTTATTGAGAAAGATCAATAAAAATATTGGCCCTCTATTGCAGGTAGACGAGAAGATTATAATTTGTGAAAGAAGGAAGGGTAACTCAAATTACTTTCTTTCTTTTTGTTTTCTCTGAGAAACAAAAGTAGAATGACCTTGGAAGGCAATGAATACAACTTAGAGTAAGGAGAGAAATAAGAGGGAAAAAACATTTCTTGAGTTTCTACTATGAGAAATGCACTATACTAAGGGTTTTACAAATATTGTTTCATTTTATCTTCACAAACTCTATGTAGTAGATGCTGTAATATTCCCATTTTACAGCTGAGGAAGCAGAGAGACAGACGATAATTGTCTGGCTTAGTGTAATACAGATAATAAGTTTCTCATTTAAACTCATGTCTTTGAGACTCCAAGCCCAATGCGCTATCCATGGTGCCACCTCTGAATGGTAAAAAGTTATTTCCATGTATAATATTATATTTATTCCATTTCTATCAAATTCCTGATTAAACTTTTGGAACAACAGCTTAGAATACTTTTAACCCAGTCCTCTTTTATCATTGCAATATCTTGTTATACAACTGTGGCATGAAATACTCTGCATAAGAATCACCCCTTGACTAGTCAGCTGCTGTAACGTAATCACAAGACCTGAGATTTCCCTGTGTAATCTTAGTGAAGCCACTTCAATTCTCTGGCTTTCAGTTAACAGAAATGATATTGGAGATGTGTGCCATAAATGGTTTTTAAGCTCCCTTTCCCGCTTTACATTTAGAGTAATATGAAGAGGAAGAAAGAGAAGGACGAGGGAGAGAAAGAGGAAGAACAGGAGAAGGATGAGGAAAAAGAGAATAATGAACACAATGCCAGAAAATCTTCAAGATGAACCTTGGATGCCCTATTGCAAAGTCCTTTATTATCATAGATGTGCAAGTTATAAGAGAACAGAAGTCCTTGAGTTGACCTTCATTTGACAGGGAAAAAAAGCACTTTATAAAATTTCCCACATATTTTTATGAATTTTTCAATGTGGAAAATGGAATTCAAAATTAGTTGAATGAACAGACTAAATCAGAAATCCGAAGAAAAGGTTGAATGGCATTTTTAAAGGTGATTGGTGATAGACATTTCTACAGATTTGGCTTGACTTAAGAATTTATAAATGACTTGTAGATAGATATGAAGTGTTTATTCAATTATCTAACTGAATGTTGTTGGGAGAAAGCAATGTCACTAACTCACGGGATGTCAGTCACTATTAAAAAATACAACATTCTTTATGTTATTCAAGTTTAGAACATTCATATTCATTCTTGATGTCTCTTTGCCTTTCATATCCATTACTCTGTGAAGTTTTGTTGATTCTGCACCCTCATTATCTCTTAAATACATTACATTTTCACCTATACAACTACCTTCTTAATCCAGATTTAAAGAGAGGCAGAGATCACCTAGAATTTCAATAGATGGTACTTAAAAAACATGAAAATTTGAAGAGAAAATTAAATAGTAATATGTTCTAGAGTGTGTAGGTTTGGACTTTTTAGTTATTTTCATATCAGTTCTTTCAGATGAACGGTGAAATAAATGTGTGTTCTGGAAATCTAGGCACTTATTGTTGCTTATATTTTATATATAAGTAAACTAAATCACTAGGGAGTGAAATAATTTGATCCGTATCACAAAGTTAATTTATACAAATTCATCCTATCTTCCTATATATTATGTTGCAATTCTTTTTTATGATTGGTGCATATAAAGTATGGGACTGAGATGTAGGAGAATATAATGAAATTTGTAAATATAGATATGACGAAGATATTACCTACCGTCACTGGTCAAACAATCCCCAAAGAAAGAAAATATGTCAGCAGCTGGGATGAAATGTGTTAGCATTTCAAGAAAAACAGCACCTCCCTTCCACACTCCCATTTCTCTTCTTGGTAACTTTCTTTGAGTGTTTAAAAAAATTATACCTCCTAGTTATATCTGCCTGAGCTAGTCCTCTAACGCCAGTGTCTCAGATAAGCTCACACTCCCAACAACTGACTCCTACTATTATTTGCATATATTTTTCCCATTTCTTCAATGATTAGTCCTCCACTAACTTTATACTTAGAAAAAAATAATAAATAATTGTCTGAATTAGTGTCCTGTAGCAAATTAATTTTTTATTATTTCTAGACTATCAAAGAAATAATGAATTAACACAAATAAATTAATCTAAAAGTTTAGCGAGTCAAGCATTAGTGGGAAGGTAGGTACTTTGGGAGAACAAATCTACCCAGTGGTCCAGAAATCTTATCCTGCAAACAGTCTATTATACTAAAAAATACCTACTGAATACCTGTTATGTGCAAGACATTACACAAGCCACAAATTTAAGACCATACTCTTACACTAAAGGTATTAACTATCTAACAATTAAAATTAAGGTAAAAATGCAGTTGGGTAACTAAGGCTCTAAGGGACTATGCAGTAAATTTCAAATTGGTAGTACAGAACGGAAGTTTTCTAGAAATTCAGAGAAATTCAGAGAAATGGATTTGAGATGGTCAGAAAAATCTGTATTTTCATAGAACATGGAAAACTTGAACTGTGCTTTGAAGAGAATTATTCACATTGTAGAGTGGGCATATTTACACCTATAAAATTTCATTTGGAATATGGCATGAATTTGTGCATGAACATCTCTCGCTCTCTCTCTCTCTCTCCATATACATATACATATACATATATATATATATATATATATATATATATATATATATATATATCTTTATGTATATGTGCACATATACACTTGTACATATATCTGTGTGTACGTTATTTGCAAATTTATTGAACATACTATCTAAGCCTTTAATTCAGTCATTGATAAAAATTGTAACCAGTCCAGGGTTAAGGGGAAATTTTAGAAAACATATATAACTGAAGATCTATTCCCTAATTAATATTGAAAAATAAATATTTCT
>JAQQSK010015267.1:0-10840 GCA_028658325.1 Potorous gilbertii
CTTGGACAGATTAGATGAAAACAATTATAATGGAATCTGTCATGATTTTTGCTATTATAATATATTTGTGGAATTTACACTTTACAAACACAGTAAGTGGGTCACTCAAATATTATCCCCAATAAGTATTAGCAACTTTTTGTACATGGGTCATCAATCCGTTGCCTATTGCCTTCTTGAATAGTTGAGACTTTCATGTGCCTCTCTTATGCACTTATCACTTTTCATCCTGCAGTATAGTTATTTGGATACTTAAAGTCATTGAATAATAGAGCTGGAAGGGATCCTATGGATCTCCATGCCCAACTCTCAATTTTATAGAACTGACAACTAAGACCAAGAGAAGAGCAGTGACATTCCCAAGTCACACAACAAGTTAGTGGCACAGTTGGGTCTCTTGCCTCCTAGTTCAGTGGTCATTGAGATTAAGCCACAATGTTTACCGGTCTCCCTTTTATGCATACTAAACGATAATCTTGTTGATTAAACTTATTTTACATGTACAAATGAGACATATGCAAATGATCCCTATGATCCCTTCTGATAATAGTCTAGAATTAGAAGGGATCATATATTACATATCACAATATCATATGTCCACATCATAATAGATCATCTGGAAATAGAATTTCAGAAATGTCTGCCATGCCTATTTCTCAGCAGAGAGTTGGCATAGTGAATAGAGTGCTGATCATGGAATCAAGAGGACCAAGTTCCAAATACAGCTAAAGACCCTTATTAGCTGTGAGATCCTGGGGAAATCACTTTCCCTCTTTGCCTTTGTTGCTTAATCTATAAAAACAGCTGGAGAAAGAAAAGACAAATCACTCCAGTACTTTCGTTGAGAAAACCACAGTTGGGGTCACGGGGAGTTTGACACAACTGGAACAGCTTAACAATAACAACAACTACTATTTGGAGGAGAACACAGTCAAGGTGAATAACGATTTACACAAAATTACATCTCCTGGAAGACATAGAGTTTGTGGATGACGTTTTTGAAGGCAGTTTTCACCGACTTGTTCCTCAGAGTGTAGATGAAAGGGCTCATCATGATCACTGTATAGAAAACAGACACCACCTTGTCCTCTTCCAGTGGTTTATTTGCGTTTCTGTGTACATACATGAATGTGAGGGTCCCTCAAAAGGGACATACAAAAACATATAAAGAAGAGTGTCACAGCTATGAGATGAGAGGCACAGGTGGAGAAGGTCTTGGCTCTGTCTCCAACTTACTTGACATGCAGGACTGCCCTGCTGAGCAAATATGATATCAAAATCACAAGAGCATTGGCAGAAATCACAAGGTTGCCAAAAAAGATGATTATAACTTGACTGATGTTGGTATCACTTCCTGTGATGGCAGATAACAGAAGATGAAGTTGATCTGGTTGGAACCACAGAAGGAAAGCGTGAATGTGCCAATTGTGTGGAAGATGCCTCCTGGTAAACCACCACAATGGGCCCTTGCCACTGAGCCCCAATGGGTATTCAGTTTCATGGCTGAGGAGTAAAAGAGAGGATTGTTAATGACAATGTAACGCTCATAGGCCATCACTAGCAGGAAACACTCAATGGAAGCACAGAATGAGAAAAAGAAGAACTGAGTAGCACAAGACTTATAAGACACACTTGTCCTGCCAATAACCAAAGTGACCAAGTTATGAGGAAAAATGACTGAAGACTAGCAGGTATTTAAGAGGGAGAGATAGCTCAGGAAGAAGTGCATGGTGGTGTGAAGATGACTATCCAAAAGAATCAGGAGGACAATGCCCACGTTGTCCAGCAGGGTAATGAAATAGAGACTAAGAAACATCAGGAAGACAAAAAATCCCAACTTGGGATGGTCAGTGAGGCCAATGAGAATGAACTCTGTCACAGTGGTATGATTCTGCTCAGACATTGACTCCTCTATTGCCTGACTGGGTGAGGGAGGGAGTGGCATTAAAGATCCTGGACATGGCACACAATGACAATCAACCACATTCTAAAGGAAATTACACAAGGAGTTAAGGGACACTTTAAGGAAAGAGTAATTATCTCATCTCACTCTAGGCAGGGTCAATGAGTACCTATGATTACCCAAAACTTTGTCACAAGATGAGGGAGGGAAAGAGTGATTGCTAGTAAGGGTAAAGAGAGAAGTTCTTAATCAGGAAATAAGCAAGTGTAACTGTAAGCACCACAACACACATCTGCTCTCAAAGGTTCCTTGATCTGCTTTTCTAAAAGGAAAGGCAAATTTCAGGGGGATAACAATGTCTTTGATCAAGTACAGGTATCAGAGAAAATCAAAATCAATATTTCAGAGAAATCGAAAATCGACAGACAGCACGTCTACACTGCCTGACCATTAACATTTTACCATATGAAGCAACATCATATGGGTTTTCAAAGCCAGGGGGCTACTTACCGGCTTCCCAGAATCTCATCTGGCACACACGCCTTCTTCCAAAAACTAAGTCCAAAAGTAGAACCTCAGCCTCAGAATATTTATACACTTTTCAGAGTCAGTGCCTCAATAGAAAAAAAAAAAGTACTTGGGACCCTCCTGCAAAACAGCTCCCCTAATCAAGCTTCCCTCAATGGGCAGCTTCATCAATGAGAGGGGAGGATCCTCCTTAATCACATTATTCACAGGCATTAAACAAAAACAGCAAAAAGATCCTACTTTACTTTCCCTCCAATTCCACCCTTCCAGGTTCCTTTGCCTTACAATCTAAATGGCCATGGATCCTGGAGCAAATAAACATTAACATTTCTTAAGTAAATACAACATAATTCACATTTGCAGAGTACATAACATGGCAACTTATTACTAGGGTGGTCAAATGCCTTTAAACAAACACGATATATGCATAACATAACATCATTCTTTGAGGAGAGAACAACCAGATCTTCCTTTCTCAATCCCATACAGAAATGTCCAAGCAAAATCTTCTTGGGAATGTATCCTCCCCACCCTGCACTCTAAGGTGAAGGCTCCAATGAGCCAAGTTCCAGTCCTAAAAATGCCCCAGCCCCCACTTCCAAGTCCTCAGAGGTGGCTGGGCACACCAGCCTCCAGGACTCCAGGGCATTAGCCCCCACACATCGAAGACAAGTCCACCCCCTGAGTCCTAAACTACCCCAGGAGAATGCTGCAACAAAGTACACTCAATGCCTTGCTACACAGTCCCAATCTTGCCCCAGGGCAGAACTGCCCCCTCCTGGGTTCCTTGCCCTCCAACAGAAACCAGCTGCTCCCAGCTCCTGCCTGGGTCTCCATGAAGGCAGCTCTCTGCTCCCATAATTCTCACCTCAGCAAGGTCACGTTCTCCACTTCTGCTGGGTCATTTGGCAGGTAGTTTTCTGCTTGGGTTCCAGTCATCCATTCCAAGCTCTCATTGCTCTGGTCTGGTTTCTGAATATCAGGGCCCTTACTCCTCTAGCACAGTATGGAGCCAGGCTAATCCAACTGCAGCACTGGCTGATCCCTCCACTCCCAGGGCTCCACAGAATGATAACCACTAAACCGAGAAACAACAGATAATTTTCCCAGTCCCCATACTTTCCCTTTAATTTATGCAGATCACATCTTCATTGTCACAATGTGTCAGTAAGCACCCAGACATGCACAGGGGGTGCTACTATCACAGGTTCTTTCATCTGCTTTTCTAAAAGGAAAGGCAACCATGTGTATCGTTCAGTTCCTTCAGGGGAAAAAGTCACCATGCTGAATTCTGAGAAGACACAGAGAAATCAAAAGTCAACAGAAAAGCTTCCAAATGTCTGACCATTAACATGCATACATGGGAACCAGAGAAGGAAGTATCAATATATTGGTTTTCAAAGCCAGAAGACTATTAGCGGCTTCACAGAGTCTCATCTGGCACACAAAAATTTTTCAAAAACACTAAGATTCAAGTAAAACCACCCCTCAGAGGCTTTATACTTCTTTAGACTCGCAGGGCATCATATTCCTTGAGAACTAGTGTTTCATTAACAAAAGGTGTGGACCTTCCTAAAAATGTTTCCAGGCTCAACAATAGCTGGGAAAGATCCTCCCTAATCATGTGATTCAGAGGCATTATATTCCTTAGCAAAAAAAAAGCAAAAGATCCTATTTTACAGGGACTGAGAAAGACAAGGGGAAGTATGGTCAACTGAAGTTTCTATGGCTCAGATTTTTCATATTAATTATTAATATTCTTGTATCATTTCATGATCTTGGTAAAGTTTAGTACTATTGTAATCTCAGTGTGTCATTTAAGCCAAAGACTGAATCTTGAACCCTTTGGGAGCAGGCAGCTTACCATAATAAATAGAATGCTGAAATTGCAGTCAGCAAGACATCTTTTCAAATCTTGTCTCTAACACTAACTTGAACTTGAGCACATCACTTAACATCTATTCATCTGTTTCCTTATATATAAAATGGGGTGAGCTGAGGCAGCTAGATGTCCTATAAAGTCCCTTCTAAGTCTACATTTATAACTCTCAGAAATGACAATACAATTGGAGATGGCATTCCTAGAGAGGAGCAGTCCCTGTGTAAACAGTATAAACATATCACCAGGAGATGGCACCCACAGCCATTGAAGGTTGCCTCTTCAAATGAGTGCCTTGACAACACATGGTCTCCATGTGTATGTCCACAACTTTATGGTATATACATTTAGGGATGATTGTGCCACAATTTAAGGAAGCAGTATTCAATTCGTTTACCTCTTACTACACTGTCTCACTAAATAAATACCTTTGTGTTCAACAGTTTGGAACCTCGGGCTTATATTAGTACAAATACAGGCATCTCAGCAGGGTAGTGATCTATGAGTTTGAGTAGATGAAAACACAGAAGATATCAGAAACCTGGAAAGATTTAACTGGTGCTCACATGTATGAGAAGAGTGTGCCCAAGGTCAATCAATGAACATGGTTTTATTGTGCATCTACTCCTTACCCACATCTGGACCAAATACTGTAATGGATGCAGAAGAAATAAGATTTGGTGCCTACTTTTATGAAGTTGACATGCTAGTCCAATAGATAATTCTAGTACATATATATATATATATATATATATAATGATTTGAGGATATTTCAGTACCATAGTTAATGCTAATAAAAGGTATGGAAATGATCACTGTAAATTTAAGTGGCCAGGGAATACAGCAGGTGGTTAGAGTGCAGGGCCTGGATTTGGGAAGATCTAAGTCCAAAGGTGGCCTCAGATATTTACTGAGTGACCTTAGGAAATTCACTTAACCTCTATTTGCCTCACTTCTTCATCTGTAAAATGAGGATACACTAGAATGAATGAAATAGCAAAGCACTCCAGTACCTTTGCCAAGAAAACCCAATCAACAAAAGTTCAGGGGTCACACAGAGTCAGACACAACCAAGTGAGTGAACAACAGTAACCAAAAGTTTCATAATTGGAAGGAATATTTAAGTTGGCCCTGAAGAGCTGGTAGGGATTGGATTGGCATAAAAGTAAAAGGGAAATGTTCCAGGCTGGGAGAGAAAACCTATGGCTTATATGAATGACAGCCAGGTATCAAGAGTTTAAATGACATACTAGTACTTTCATGACCTGAAGATAGCTTGGAGAGAGCTAGGAAGTGCTGAAATTCTCTGTTCCCCCGTGATGAGGAAAATGGGAGGACTGGGGTTGCTTTCATTTCCTGAAATGACGCTTGCCCATCATCTGATCCCTTGTGTTCTTGTCAGGCTGCAGCAGGATGATGTAGCACTTAGGGAAAAATAAACAACTCATGAGGCCTGCCCCAGATGCTAAAATGGCAAAGATCTCCACAGCTACAGTGTCCTTGCCCTGAGCACTCAGGTGGGCTGGGATGAAGGAGATCCAAACACAGGAAAACACCAACATGCTCAGAGAGATGTGCTTAGCTTCATTGAAGGTGTCAGGCAGTTGACGGGCTAGGAAGGCCACCACCAGACTGACCAGAGCTAGCACACCCAAGAAACTCAGCATCATATAGAAGAGCTCTGAGGAGCCTGCACCACACAGCATGGTAACTTTGGGTCCAGCTTCTGTAGACTTCATGGGCACTGGAGGCCAGCCTATGACCCAGAAGATACACAAAGCAACCTGGACCAATGAACAGCCAATGAGGATAGCATTGGGGAGACTTGGTCCCACCCACTTCCTGAGTCTGGTATCTGGCCTGGTGGCCCTGAAGGCAGATACAACAGTGATGGTCTTGGCCAGAGTAGCAGACACACAGACTGTGAAGATAATCCCAAAGGCTGCCTGCCGCAGGGCACAGGTCACAGGTACTGGGTGGCCAATGAACATGAATGGGCAGAGGAAGCATAATGCCAAGGAGCAGAGGAGGATGTAACTCAGCCTTTGGTTGTTGGCTCTGACTATGGGAGTGTGGTGATGCCATATGAAGATGCCAAGGATAGTCAGGGAAAGAAGAAAGAGAAAAGTTGTACAGATGGCTAATGCCATTCCCAGGGGCTCCCTGTAGGACAGGAAGTCAAGAATCTTGGGGATGCATTGATCCTTTTCGTTATTTGACCATTGGTCCTCTGGGCACTTCAAGCAACTGGTACTATCTGAAAGAGATTTGGGGTGATGAGTCAGATAAAGGAAATGAAAGACTTTTCATATTGGGAGAACTTCTTCTTGGTCAAGTAGATCTTTCCTTTCTCTTCACATTATTTTGATATGAAAGCAGTATACATTTCCACCAGGTATTGTTAGCTGCCATATGACACTCCTGGCTATTATCATACCTGTACTCCACCATAAACTTTAAGTGTTTTTAGTAAATTTAATTTTTTTAATGTTCAGGTGGAAAGGGCAAAAGCTATTTCTTGGTCTAATCCCAATACTAATCAGCATCAAAGCTTTAACCTGCTCCATTTTTCGAACCTGGGCTAGTTTTTCTCTCTCTAGGTAACCTGAAGGTTTTCCACATCTTGTGGTTTGCCATATTGGTGCTGACCTTGGTCCTACTGCAGCTCTGAACTCCTGAACTCAAGCAATCCCCCAGCTTTGACCTCCAAAGCAGGAGGGATCCCAAGGATTAACAACCACCCCCATCTTCACTTGTTATCAAAACTTATTTCTGTTAAAGCAACCTTGATCCCTATTGGCTCTTTAGCTGTCATGTGACACTGTGCTCATAGTCACATTGCCTGACATCTAAAAAGCACTTAATAATAGTCCAGTAAAGCTTCTAGGGCTTTTTCATATAAACTACCTCCTTACATTATCTTTCCTAGTTTATACTTATTCATTTGGGCTTCTGGACTTGAGATGGCTAGGTGGTACAGTGGATAGAGAGGTGGACCTGAAATCATGAAGACCTGAGTTCAAATCCATCCTCAGATCCTTTCAAACTACGTAATCCTGGATAAGCCGTAGAAACCTGTTTGCCTCAGTTTCCCCATCTGTAAAATGAGGATGGTAATAATGCCCATTCAGTCAAATGTGTGAATATATATATATATATATGCATATATGTGTGTATATATAAATATATAGTAAGTGCTATGTAAATGTTACTACCTATCATTATTAAAGGACTTTCCCTTGTTAACTCTGCACAGGACTTGGCACATAATAGGCACTTTATATATATTTTTTGACTTCACAGTTTCCAACCACATTTGCAACCTATTAAAATCTTTTTGGATGCTTATCACATCACATCATATTTTAGCTCTGATTTCCAGCTTTCCATTTTAATAGTTCAAAGTGAAACCTGGATTTGAATTCAAGTCTTCCAATTGTTCTTTGGTTCATTTTCAACTAGATTTTTTACCCTTGTTGGAAGGAAACATTCTAGAAACAGTTGAATAGTGACATTTTGGTTACATTATAAAAAAAATTAAATATGGAAAAAACCACATATCCCCTAGGACCCTTTCAACTTTGAAATTCTGAGAATTAATATCTTCATGTCTTCCATATTCTTCCCATCAAAAGTTACTAGCATTGTACTTTTCCATTTCTCCTGACTCTTCTCACTTCCAGCCAACTTTCTCCTCCAATGAATTGCTCTTACACTGAACCTAACTCCACAAACTGCTTGGGCATTAAATGGTCCCACCATGCTTCTGTCTTGCTTACCTGGTATATAGGATATTTCTCCTTTGGGGCAATGAAGACACTCATAGCAGCAGCTTGGTTGCCCCTGGATAGATGACTTCCGGGTTCCCAAAGGACATGTTTGACTGCAGACTGAAAGAGGGGGCTACTCATAGACAGACAGAAAAAAGAGAGCAGAGGGAAGTTTAGAGGAGAGATAACTACATCTATAAAATCAGACATTAGGAGGAGCTTTTTATGCTTAGAAAGCTAGTCCCCAAATCTATACTTTCCTGAGTTCTCCCTAATGGAAAAAATTTCAATTGGACATAGTTGGAATTGGGTTGTAATGCCTAGGCTCATAGTTATTTCTTTCCTCTGGTTAGTTGACACTATTATTGAAGAGGAGGAGGGGGATGGTTTCCAATTCTCACCTTCCCAGGACCTTCAGCCCAGATGATGGTGCTGCTATTTATCACCAACTCTTTCCCTGGAGGCTCCTTGAAATCTAAGTGTCCAACTTTGTTAGTCTGCAAAGTGTGGTCAGCAGCAATGTATATGTTCATGACATCAAAAATTGCTGGGATCTCCCCACTCTGGGTAAAAAAGATCTCTTCCTCAGTTCGAGTAGTGAAGTGGACAGCCCTTAGATGCTGTAAAAGCTGAGGAAAAATGCAAGCACGAAGATGAGGAGTAGGAGTCAAAGAGAGGATCCAAGGACACCTACAATGCTTTCATAGTAAATATTCTCATGTTTTGGCTGTGATCAATGGATTTCTCTGGGGCTGTTCCATTCACTCTACCTTGTATACTCAGATGCCCCGATTGCAAGATCAGAGAGTCATAGATTGAGGGCCAAGAAAGGACTTCAAAAACTTCTTGCTCAAGCCTCTCTTTATAGAGATAGGGAAACTGAGGCTTAAAGAAATTCAGTTACAAGCCCAAGGTCATCCAGATAGTAAGTAGCTAGGTTGGGACTCAAAGAATCATGAAAATACAGAATTGGAAGGGCCCTCCACAAAAGTCATCAAATCCAGCCCACAGCCAAACAAGAATCACCTCTAAAGCATATCTAACAAATGATTTCCTCATCTTAGAGAATTTCATTGAAGAGAAACCTACTACCTCTGGAGACAGTCCAGTAACTCTCCTTGGGGAAGTTGAAAATTATATTCTCAGAGATCATGAGAGCTTAAAGGGATCTTTGAAGTAATCTAGGCCTAGAGAAAGCTACACAATTGTCTTGACCAGGTCAACACACACACACACACACACACACACACACACACACATCTAGAATTTTTCTAAACTTTCTCTTCTCTCCTTAATGCAGCTACACTATTCCCAACACTTGACTCAGAGCAATGCACTTCACCTCCTGCTTCTGATTGGTTGATTGGTTGGTCATCCTTCATTCTCTCAAGTTACAGTGTATCTGACTGGCTGATCAGACCATTATAAGCTCAGAATCCTCTATCACAGGTTGAGCATGAATAGTTCATGTGAATATTTGGGGAGGTCTCTCTAAATTTGCACATCACAACTTATGCTGCCTCCTTTTTCACTAAGAAAGTAAAAACCATTTTCTCCTTACTCAGCACCTCTAATCCTATCCACTTTGGTTTACATTCTCTTCTCCTTTGTACCAGTCTCTGAATACAATGTTGCCCTACTGTTTACCAAAATCAGGTTTTTTTTATCATTTCCTTCCTATAGTTTGCCCTCTCCATCTCTCCTCGTCTCTTACATATCTTCAGTCTACTAAGATAAAAGATAAAAAGAAAAGATATATGTATATGTGTCCCATACATCTCACTTCAGACACTTGACACTCACTAGCTGTGTGACCTTGGGCAAGTCACTTAACTCAAACTGCCTCATCCTGGGTCATCTTCAGTCATCCTGATGAATGTCTGGTCACTGGATTCAGATGGTTCTGGGGGAGAAGTGAGGCTGGTGACCTGCACAGCCCTCCCTCACTCAAAAAAACAAAAAACAAAATCAAAGGCAAGTCACATCATCATTTGTCTGATGTCATGGTCTTCTCTGGCAACAAAGGGTGAACACACATTTAGACACATATATATAACCCTAATGTATGTTGTGTGCATATATGTATATGTGTATCTGTACATGTATGTATATTAAGCATTCATATATATATGAAACCTCTAAAATCTGTACAGGATGCCCTAATCTGTTCTGTCTTTACCTATTCATTACCAATTGATAAAACTGCATAGATATTGTGACCTCCCACATCTAAGTCCATTTAATTGTGTTACTAACAAATAATACATCTGACTAGTCCATCGTCCCTACCCATCTACCCTGAAATTTTCTGCCAAAATCCCTTAAGTCCATGTCTTCATCTTTCCCATACTTTGGCATCCTCATAGCCCTGTTGATGAAGGAAATGACGTTAGTTGATATTAATTACTTATAATAGTTACACAGGCTCATAGTGATCACCCTTTCCCTTTCTGATTTGTCCCAAACAGTTCCTTTAATGTAAAGGCATAGAATATTGTCAGATATTAAAATCAAGACCATTGTTTTGTTGCACTTAGATTCTTCCAAGTTCTTTTTTTTTTAATTTTTATTTTATTTATTTATAAATGTTCTACAATCACTTCCTTAAAATTAAGATTTTATACCCCCACACCTTCCCCCCCTACCCCCCTCCCTCCCCATGACAGCATACAATTCTGTATAGGTTCAACATATACTTTCCTATTGAGCATATTTTCACTATAGTGATGTTATGTAGTCACACTGACATAAGTGGAAGAA
>JAQQSK010015268.1:0-10839 GCA_028658325.1 Potorous gilbertii
ACACACACACACATATTTTTAAATATATATAATCTCTCCAACCACCCAAATACTGAGAAAAGTCTCAAGAGTTACAAATATTATCTTTCCATTTAGGAATGTAAACAGTTCAGCTTTAGTAAGCCCCTTATGATTTCTCTTTCCTGTTCACTTTTTCATGTTTCTCTTGATTCTTGTGTCTGAAAGTCAGATTTTCTAATCCAGCTCTGGTCTTTTCATCAAGAATGCTTGAAAGTTCTCTGTTTCATTGAATAACCATTTTTTCCCCTGAAGTATTTATTATACTCCGTTTTGCTAAGTAGATGATTCTTGGTTTCAATCCCAATTACTTTGACTTCTGTAATATAACTTAAACCTTTCGATCCCTTAATGCAGAAGCTACTAGATCTTGTGTTATCCTGATTGTATTTCCACAATACTCAAATTGTTTCTTTCTAGCTGCTTGCAATATTTTCTCCTTGACTTGAGAACTCTGTAATTTGGCTACAATATTCCTAGGAGTTTTCCTTGTGGGATCTCTTTCAGGAAATGATTGGTGTATTCTTTCAATATTTATTTTACCCTCTGGTTCTAGAATATCAGGGCAATTTTCCTTGATAATTTCATTTAAGATGATGTTTAGGCTCTTTTTTTGATCATGACTTTCAGGTAGTCCCATAATTTTAAGATTTCTCTCCTGGATCTATTTTCCAGGTCAGTTGTTTTTCCAGTGAGATATATCACATTGCTATTTTTTCATTCCTTTGGCTTTGTTTTATAATTTCTTGATTTTTCATAAAGTCATTAACTTCCATCTGCTCAATTCTAATCTTTAGGGAATTATTTTCTTCAGTCAGCTTTTGGAGCTCCTTTTCCATCTAGCCAATTCTGCCTTTTAGGGCATTCTCTTCATTGGCTTTTTGGATCTCTTTTGCCATTTGGGTTAGTCTATTTTTTTAAAATGTTATTTCCTTCAGCATTTTTGGGTTTCCTTGACTCACTTTTCATGATTTTCTCACATCATTCTTATTTCTCTTCCCAATTTTTCCTCCATCTCTCTTACTTGATTTTCAAAATCCTTTTTGAGCTCTTCCATGGCCTGAGATCACTGTATATTTTTTGGAGGTTTTGGATGTAGATGCCTTGACTTTGAGGTCTTCTTCTGATGGTATGCTTTGTTCTTCCTCATCTGAACAGATGGAAAAAAATGCCTTTTCACCAAGAAAGTAACCTTCTATAGTCTTGTTTTTTTTCCCCTTTTTTTGGGCATTTCCCCAGGCAGTTACTTGACTTTTGAGTCCTCTGTCAAGTGGAGAATATACTCTAGGGACCTATAAGTTCTTAGTTCCTCCAAGGTGGCACAATCAAGGGAGAGGAGTTTGCTCCTCTCCTGGCCTACATACTGGCTGAGGAGCAACCACAAGCTTTTCTACCCAGGATCAGCAAGCAGGATTCTCTCTCTAGAGTCTCCACCAACTCCACCATGCCAGTGTTCCTCCTTACCCCAGGACTCCACTCAAAACTGAGACCCAGATCTGCTGCTGGATTCCCCCAGGGTCTTTAGGCCCAGAGCTCCAAAAATGGCTGCTGCTGCTGCTACAGTGTTTGGTACCACCTTGGGGCTGGGGCTTCTTACTCAGGTAAAAGAACTTTCTCATTGAAATTTGAAGCTGTCTTTGATGTTTGTGGGTTGAGAAATCTGGAACCACAGCTACAATCTGTGATTTCACACTTTGAAGCCTGCTCCAGTCTTGCTGTGCCACATGGACAAGGTTGAGCTGTGCTCTGCTCTGAACCTGGTGAAATTGACCTTTTCTGTTAGCCTTCCTGGCTGTCTTGGACTGGAAATCTCTTTCATTCTGTTGTTTTGTGGCTGCTACTGCTCTAGAATTTGTTTAGAGTAAGTTTTTACAGGTATTTTATGAATTATGGGGGTAGAGACAGAGCAGATCCATCCTTCTACTCTGCTGTCTTGGCTCTGCCCCCCCAGAAGCTTAGAAATATAAAAAGGGAAGTCTGCAGATAGTGGGGTGGAGGTTGACCAGAAGCCTGTAGTGGGGCAGAAGCAGCACTGGTCACAGTGGTAACCCTGGGTTATGACAGAGGAAGAAGTGGAGAGCAGTCCAACACCCAAGGATGGTAAGGGATTATACACCTGGTGAGAAAGAGATCCCAAGGGACTTCTGGAAGAAGGAAGAATTTTAGCTGGCAGCTCTGTCACCCATGACCCAGTTCTAAATCTCAGTTACAGGGCAAAGAGAGAAGTAGTCAAGATTATAAGGGAGCAGAGGCCCTACCTGGGTAAGGATCGGGGCATAGACCAGAAGGCAGTGACTAGATCTTTTCCCAGATCACATCATATTGGAAGCACCAAAAACTTACAATTCCCTCATCCCCTCATTGAACTGTGAAAGCATCACAAGGGCACAAAAGACAAAGTCTTAGACCAGATATTCCTCCTACCCTAAGAGGTGAGTTGGTCCCAACTCTAACATAAAATCAAAAGTCAAGAAATAGGGTGGAAAAATGATTTAAAAAACCCCAACAAAAACAGTAACCTTACCATAAAAAGTTACTGCAGCAACAGAGAAACTCAATACAAACAGAAGATAACAACTTAAAAACATCTATAAGCAAAGCCACAAAGAAAGATACAGATTAGACACAAGCACAACAACAATTCCCAGAAAATCTAAGGAAAGAGATAAAAAAGAGCAAAAGATTTTAAAAATCAAATAAGAGCAGTGAAGGAAAAATTGGGAAAAGAAATGAAAGTGATGCAAGAAAATTATGAAGAGAGCTTGGTAAATAGTTTGGTAAAAGAGGCACAAAACTACTGAAGAAACCCCAATTCCTTAACAATCAGAATTGTTCAAATTGTAAAAGAGGGACAACACACACACATACACATACACATACACACACACACAGTGTTTCTGAAGCCAAAGGAAGAGTATATTCTGGAAGAGGGGTTAGTCAACAAAGTCAATAACCACAGAGAGGTCAAGAAGGATTCTAAAGGAGGTTAAGGAGTCAAAAGATTAATTGTAAACTCAGAGATAACGTAGATAACGTCAGTAGAATGGTGGCTATTTTCAACTCTAAGCATCAATGTCTTAGACAATTACATACTTGACTCCTTTTTACTTTTTCAATGATAAATTTTATTTTTATATTATTTTTTTCCAGATATTCTAGCACTGTTCCCCACCTTCCTCCATCATCAGCATTCCTTTGCACCAACAAAGGAAGTTCAACATAACTGACTAACCCAGGGGTCATATCTAACAGTATACAAATATTTAGTATCCATAATTCCCCACCTCTTCAAGAAAAGGACAAAGATAGATTTTCTCATCTCATTTACAGGGAAAAGATTGTATAATTTGCAGTTTTCAATTCTATTTTAGTGTTCTCTTCATTGCATTTTTTAATCATCATAAACACTGACTTCTAATTTCTGAGTTCCTTGATGCAACGACCTTCTGGTACTGGTGATATTTTGAAGATGAAATCTCTGATGAATCTGCTCAGGATCTCAGGTGGAAAGGGGTTCTTTCCAATACATGCTTTCTACTTCCTCTGACTCCCTACAGCTTGGCAATCCAGATGTGGAGAGAATGTTTTTAAATACACAACTGTGCCATCTGCATCATAAATGAAGCTGTTCATATTTCTAACTTATACTCATTTAAAACTATTCAAGTGGCAACATAAAAAAGAAAGCATACAACTTTAGTCATTGCTTTTCACTGTGCATTGTAGAAGACATAATTAACACTCTCCAAAGTGTCATTAGTATTTAACATAATAGTCAATGAGAAACCTGGAGATAGCCAAGTGAGGTCCATTTTTCTAACAACCTAGGACAACTTCATTTCAAAGAAATAATGGGGAAAATATTTAAATCAATTAACGGTTATTTGGCAACTCTCAGGTAAAAGTTGACCTCTTCCTGACAAAGGCTGAACTCTTTCACAATACAAACAATTGCCTTAAAGGACGATTTTTAGGGAAAAGGATAAATGGTTCACATTTTTAATTATAGCCCTATTCACAGGATTTTTTATGTAAGCACTGACTTTCCCTTGCTTGACAATCAATCAAAGCTATTTGTTGAACACCTATGCACAAGATGCTTTGCTTTTGTTCATTACCTGTTATAAAAAGGGACATAACTTGACATTGCTTACCTGACATATTAGAAATGAAAACTACTGAGTTCTTACTGGAGTCTTTGAATCCGCTTTGTCAAGAGTCATAGAATTATAAATAATAAGCTCTCTGTCATTGGAGATATTCAAGACAAAGATGGACAACTTCTAGCCAACAAATTTCTAGAAAGGATTCATGCTTTGAACAGGGAATTGAAGTATATGATAGCCCAAGACTTTTCTAACACCAAACCGCAAGTACCTTACAATTTAATCTCATAGATAACTATTTACCCAATACTTGGACCCTCCCTACATTTCAAGTCTTCTAACATGATCTGGCTATGCTAGCCTGCTTGCAGTTCCTCAAACATAAGACTAAGAACATGATATCACTTAAGGTTATTGGGAGCATCACATGTGATAACATATGCAAAGGGCTTTGCAAACCTTAAAGTGCCATATAAAAGAATGTAAGCCACTTGAGGGAAAGGTTGTATTTATATCTCCAGATCTATTACTAGACACTAGTATACAGTGTCTAGTACTAGACTAGAAAGACCAGGCCTGTTACACATTATTAAATTCCAGTCCTTCCATTTACATTTGCTTATGAATTTGATTTGAATTAAGACAGGATTATGTATCTAGAGTCAGAAGGGACCTCAGAAGCCATCTCATCTATCCCTACTCAATTTACAATGAGGAAACTGAGGCCCAGAGAAGTTGAATGATTTGCCTAAAGTGATACAGGTAGTTAAGTGTCAGAGGCTGGATAAGAAACCCTGTTTTCTGATATCTAGGTCATTGATCTTCTTACCTCCCGCTGTGAAGTCTGCCCTTGGAGCTCATTCAAGAAGTTACTTATCTGTCTTTTGAGGCTGTGACATTTAAAAAGTCTGAGAGGTATAATTTCTGGGTAATTAATCATATTATTACTCATGCTAGCATATAATTAATAAAAGGGTTCAGTAATGCTCTTGAATGCCAAAGCCTCCTCATAGAACCCACTCAAAACTTATATACTCTTGAGAAGAGTGAGTTTTCCTGAGGGTGGCAATTGACACCCTGATTGGTTAACATGTAATAAAAGAAAATGAATATTATAATGAAAAGTGGACCTATTCTAATAAGAGGTTAGGGGCTGTGGCTTTGATCATGTTATTTACTTTAAAACATCCCCAGACTTGGGAATCTAATTCAAGAATTTATCCCTACCCAAACCTGAGTTGAACATCATGGGTTTCCCAAACAGGGTCTGAACAAGATTGAGGAGAAAGTTAATACAAGTTCATCATCAGCTCTGTCTTTCAGATGCTGGCTTGGCCTAAAAGAGAATAAGGTGTCAGGATGGAATAAATCCTGTGTCCAATATTAACAATTAGTTCATTAATAATCATTTCTCTCAAGGCAATGTTTCCCAGCTGTCCAAAGCTTCATTATCTCAATTGAATTTGTGCCTCTGTGTCTCTTCCAGGGGCCTCCAAGCCACTTTGCCTCCCCTAATTCACTATCTGGCTACTGCTTTAGAATATTTCACACATTTGCAGTTCAGGGGAACTGCTGTGTATTGTAATTGACTGGACTCTAGGATCTGCTATTTGTAATCTTGCCTTACCACTTAAGGGAGGGAGTTTAGGTTTAGGGCTGTTTTCTCCTTTATTGAGGTGGCCCCTCAACTCCCTGCTTGCCTTTCTACCTGACATCTCATACATTTGCAACATGAGAAGCAGCCCTAAAGCTTGGAGAAACCCATCATGCTAATACTTTATTAATTTGCTTTGTGGTTTTATAGCATGGGAATGTCATCACATTATGTCATCATATTAATGCTTTATTAATTTATTTTTCAATTGACCTCTCAGCTTACTGTAAAATTATTTTTCCCTTTAGTTCATCTGGTTCACTATTATCAAATGCTTAGTTTTTCAAAGCATATTTAGCATTTGGATACCACTGATGTGACAGCCACATCATTACCTATCAGTGAATAAGTGTAGGAAATGATGAATAAAAATACATGTTCCTCCATCCCAGCAACATTTGACATTTTAATTAGCACATTCAAAGCTCTTTGACGCAGGTCTGCATTGTGTGAAAGGGAATGTTCCCTGTGAATTACACCTTAGGTAAAGGAGTCAGTTCAAATATTTTACTTTTTCCTTTCCTCAAGAAATCTCTGGGGTTCTTAGAGGGACTTGCAGAGAATTATGGCTCACCACATAGTCACTGAGACTTTTCTCAGGGATGACTAAGGAAAAGCGAGTGTGGATAAACACTTCAAACTGCTGGGATGGAGACTGATAGAAGTACCTGTTCAACTGTACAGATTAAGAGATGACTCCCTTTGCTCAGGATTATGGTGGGTCCATCCTACAGTTTGATTGGCCAAAGGAGACTGGAGTTATGGTTCAGTCCAATGATGCCTCAGTACATTATTTTCTAAATCTAAACACCATTACCTCTCTTCTCTATCCAAAACACTCCTACCTGGCCACCACATCCCTGCATATATTTTGTCTAGAGACTTTTTTGCTGGCTTTTATTTGTATCCTCAGGGCTTCACATAGTGCCTGACACAGAGCAAGTGTGTAATTCACGATTTTTCATTCATTCATGATCCATTTTACTTACACCTGTGGACATATGGCAGATATAATAAACTCACAATATGACACTACTGAAAATTTAGGGGAAAAAATGAACCACATTACATAAAGACAGTGGGATTGGCTATTAATCCAAATATGAGAACAAGTATTAGTTATTAAGAATATGATTAGATAATAGACAAGTAGATCACTTTAAAATTTATTACTTCATTGGATCCAATCAACAACTCTGAGAGATAGAGGTATTGGGGTCAAATCTAGGTTTTTATCAATGTAAGGTACTCCCAGTATGGAAATTCTCTTCATCACCAATACAAAGTTGCAATTCCCTTGGAATTTTATAGTCTTAAAGGATAGTGGAGGGCATTGACAAATTAAAGTGATTTCCCCCTCATCACAGAATTAGTATGTGACACAGGCAGGACTGACTGCAAGGTCAGCCTTCTATGCCAGATTGCCACTAAAGGTAGATATCATTATCTCCATTTCACAAAGGAGGAACTTGAAATTCAAAAATGTTAAGTCAATAAGCATTTATTAAGTGCCTACTGTTTGTCAGCCATTGTGCTAAGTTCTGAGATATAAACATAAAAAATTGTGAGATATAACATGCAAAATCTATGTATAAATTATAAGAAGGACAAATTGGGAATAATCTTAGAATGAAATCACTAAGATTATGGAGAACTGGAAAAGACTTCTTGCAGAAGGTAGAATTTTAGCTGAGCCTTGACAGAAGCCAGGGAAGCCAGGAGGTAGATATGACCCAGGAGAATATTCCAGGCAGGAGTTCAACCAGCGAAAAAACCCAGAGTTAGGAGACAGAGTGTTTTGTTTGAGGAATAACATGAAGGTTGGTGTCACTGGATCAGAATGGGGGGGGGGTAAAGTTTTTAATACAGGATCCATAACTAGAGATAAGGCTTAAAAAACGAAGAGCCTCTCAAAACGTAATGATAACAATACCTAAGATCAACATAAAGACTTGCAAAGTGCTCTGTACATCTATAACACAAATGTAGAATTTCAGAGCTGGAATGGATTTCAAAAGCATTTTAGTATAACAGACACCCCTCTCCATGGAGCCCCCTCCAACATTCAGCTTTGACTTGAAGGATCCACCACCTCCTGAGGCAGTCCATTCTACTCTAGAAAACTTCTAATTCTTAGGAATTATTTTTCAAATCTGCTCACTGTAATTTCTTTCTTTTGCTTTTATTTCTTCTCTCAGGGACCCAGAATAATTCATCTGACCATGTGAGTTGTGACTTTTTGGAGGTGATTTATAAGCAGTTAGAAAGGGGAAGAACCTGGATTCAAACCCAGAAATTTTCATTCCAAGTCCTATGCTCTTTCCATTTCATTATACTGATTAGCCAGTTGTATAATTAAATCAGCTCACGACTCTTAACCTCAGTTTCACCATCTTCCAATAAGAGGAAGAGAGATTTTGTCAAACAGTCTCATGAAATGCAGGTAGACTCCATCTATAACATTATTGCTCTAGGCTACTTAAAATTGAACACATGACTTTCCATTGTCCTTTGTGACATCTATGTAATTTCAATTCTGACAATGTTATATTTTCTAATTCACAGCAACATAACATAGCTAGGACAATATCAGTCTGAATAAGGGTTATGTTAAGATAAAACAAGAATTAAAAAAGAGCTTGCAATAAATCAAATGTGTCTTGGGTTGTTTTTACATCTAGTATTTGTAAGGATATAAGAGAAGATGAAAGCTTGAGATAGTTTGTGCCCACAGGGAGTTTGTTCATTTGCCTAGATTAATTTGATTTTCTTTTTTTAAAAAATATGTAAAATTATCAAGGCTTGAGAATTTATAAAGGAACTATTTTAGTGGCTGGGGTTGTTTTAATGACCCAGAGAAATAGTGATCATTTCCCAGGTGACCTGTGTAGTAAATTGCATTTTTTAGGCTGTCCTCCATCCTTGGAATGGACTTCCTCCTTACCCATCTTTCTTTAAAGTTCACCTCAAATACCTCTGATAGGCCTTTTTGATCCCCCACCTGCTGGTGCCTCCTTCCACCTCAAAAAAGAATTCTCTTAAATTTACCTTGTATTTACTCTGTATGTATTTTTTCATCTACTCATATATATATATATATATATATATATATATATATATATAGTTTTCCACATAAAATCTAGCTTTCTTGAGGTGTAGGAAATGTCTGAGTTTGGTTTTTTTTGGCTTTGTATTTCCAGTACCAAGCACATAACAGAACAATTATGCTAATTATCAAGTTTACTGATTATTTGGTTGATTTTGTTTTTGAAGAAAAGGATGAAGAAGTGATTGGTTACTCCTGGTTATTCTGCCTGGCAGAATGGAGTCTTGGGAATTTGGTCAGTTAGCTTGGTAGAGATATGTCAAACCTCTTTCTTCCAAGAAGAGTTGGTTTAAGTAGCATTCACCTGGATGAAGAATTTAGATTTTATTTTCGTGAGAAACTGAAGAAATTTATTGGATAATTTATTCTAGTGATGAATTCCACGTTATATACAACTTGGTGATGGGATATCTATTATGAATATCATACTGAGTGAAATGTTCAGGATCACAGAAAGAAAACTCTGGAAGTTTCTATATTTTGTTTATAGAAATAACCAAGTAGAAAACAGAAAACAAAGTTGGTAGTCAATGGCCAAACCTGGAGTCAGGAAGAGTCATCTTTATGAGTTTAAATCTGGCCTCTGACACTTACTAGCTGTGTGACTTTGTGACTTAATCCTGTTTTGTCAATGGGCTGGAGAAGGGAATGGCAAACCACTCTAGTACCTTTACCAAGAAAATGCCAAATGGGGTCACAAAGAGCTGGATGTGACTGAAAAATGGCTGGACAACAAAAATATCTGACATGCACACTGTTATTGTAACAGGAAGAAAGTTACGTTTTGTAATGAATTTCAGTCATGTGAGTTACTATCGTACGAATAAGGGTCAGTAACTACATGTTTTGCACAAATATTTGTAACCTTTGATCATTTTTGTTTACTAATTGATCATTTTGTTATATCCCTTTGGCCTCAACTAGTGAGTCAGCACTAGAGCATTTTTGTGAGTCAGAAAGAATCCTAGATATCATCTAACCTGATTTTAAGGCAGGTAGGTGCCAAAGTGAATAAAATGCTGGACTAAGAGTCATGAAGACCTAAGTTCGAATCCTGCCTCAGACACTTTATTCATTCTGTCACTCTGGGTTGGTCACTTAGTCTCTCTGTCTTACTTTCCTTATCTGTATAATGGGAATAATGTTGAGGAAGAACACAATATACTACACCAGTGAAACAACAGTGATTGTGTTCACACACCCACACAGACACAAAAGAAACAGGATCCTTGAAGCATTTTTTAAATGAATAGAAAGAAGTTCAGAAGGAATCACAGGCAAGGATAACAGATTTGAAAGTTATTTGATGGATTTACATACTTTTTTTTAAAGCACACTATGAATTAGAGGTTCAAGGTTTTGTATGTAGTTATTTTTTTTACTTTATTTTTCTTTCTTTTACTTTTTTACTTTAATATCCTTTTTTTGGTATTTCTAAAGTTGAGAATTTTAAAAGCAAAATAAAAATAAATAAAATGGGGGAAATGACCAGCATATATTTGACAATGTTGTTGAGAGGATCTAATGAGACATTTGCAAAGATATTTGCAAATCTTAAAAGTATTATATAAATTGCAGCTAAGTTTGAATCCTGCCTCAGATGCTTTATTCATTCTGTCACTCTGGGTTAGTCACTGAGTTTCTCTGTCTTACTTTCCTTATCTGTAAAATGGGAATAATGTTGAGGGAGAACACAATATACTATACTAGTGAAACAATAGTGATTGTGTTCACACACCCACACAGACACAAAATAAACAGGATCCTTGAAGCATTTTTTAAATGAATAGAAAGAAGTTCAGAAGGAATCACAGGCAAGGATAACAGATTTGAAAGTTATTTGATGGATTTACATACTTTTTTTTAAAGCAAGCTATGAATTAGAGATTCAAGGTTTTGTATGTAATTATTTTTCTTTATTTTATTTTATTTTTCTTTCCTTTACTTTTTCTTTT
>JAQQSK010015269.1:0-10839 GCA_028658325.1 Potorous gilbertii
AGTGCTTTAATATACCTGTTTTCCCACAGCCTTTCCAGCATTTGCCATTTTCATTTTTTGTCAGCTTTGTCAATCTGATAGATCAGAGGTAGAACCTCAGTTTTAATTTGCATTTCTCTAATTCTTGGTGATTATTGTTGTTCGGTTGTTTCAGTCATGTCCAACTCTTTGTGACCCCATTTGAGGTTTTGTTGGCAAAGATGCTGGAGTGGTTTGCCATTTCCTTGTTCAGATCATTTTACTCATGACAAAAATGAGGCAAACCAGGGTTAAGTGAATTGCCCAGGGTCACAAGTAAGTGTCTGAGGCAGGATTTGAACTCAGGTCTTCCTGACTGCAGGCCCTTCACTCTATCCACTGCACCACCTAGCTGCTCCAAAAGAACTTCCTTTGTCTTATCAGTGTTGTTTAGTTGTATGAGACTCTTTGTGTTCCCATATGGGGTTTTCTTGGCAAAGATAATTGAGTAGTTTGCCATTTTCTTGTCCGGCTCATTTTACACGTGAGGAAACTGAGATCAACAGAGTCACATAGCTAGCTCGCAAGTGTCTGAGGACAGATTTGAACTCAGGTCATCCCGATTCCAGGCCTGATGCGCGCTGTACTTTGCCTCCTAGGTTCCCCTCTTAGTGTTTTATATTTTTTTTTTTATATGTCAGAATGATTCTTACTCTTATCAGTTTGAGTCAATTCCTTATATATCTTGGAAATGAGATGTTTATCAGAGCAAATTATTAACAAGAATTCCCCCCCCTACACATACATACATTTACCTGCTTCTCTTCTAATTGTAGCTGCATAGGTTTTGTTTATGCAAGAACTTGAACACTTTATCTTCTCTGACCCTTTTCCATTTTTTTGGTCATGAACTCTTCCTCTCTTTATAAGGTTGCAGGTAATTTTTTCATATCACATCATCCTTTATGTCTCAGTCATGAATTTGGAGCTCATCTTGTAGATGATGTGAGATGTCCTTCCATACCTAGTTTTTTCCAGTCTATTTTACATTTTTCCCCAATAATTTTTGTCATAGTGAATTTTTGCCCCAAAACTGGGATCTTTGTATTTATCAGATACTAGGCTACAAAGCCCATTTGCACGGCATATTGTAGATGATCTATTCTACTGATTAACTTATTTTTTAACCAGTTGTTTTGATGTTTATTACTTTATAGTATAGATTGATATCTGGTACTTCTAGGTCCTTTTCCTTCAGATTTTTTTCCTCTATTAATTTCCTTGAGATTTTTTTACCTTTTGTTCCCTCAAATTAATTTTTTATTGTTTTTCTAGATCTATAAAGTAATCCTTTGGTAGTTTGCTATGGCACTGAAAAAGTAAACAGGTAGTATTGTCGTTTTTATTGTATTGACTTAGCTTAAAATGAGCAATTAACATTTCAATTTAGATTTAGATTATTTGCTATTTAGATCTGTATTTGTGTAAAGAATATTTTGTATTTGTGTTCATACAGTACCTGAGTACTATATCACTAACTTCTGATTAACGAGGATGACCTATTAAAGGAATATGCTGCTGTGCCAAGCAGTTTCTGTTTAATGAAGGATATAATAGAGAACCACTGGAGTTTGGAAGGAGAATACATTGGCTTGAGGAGAGAGACTTGAGGCAGACGGACTAACTAGAAGGCTTTTGCAGTAGTCCAGGCAAAGGGTAACAAATCATGCATTAGGTTGTTGCCTGTGCTAGTGAAGAGGAGACAGATATGAGAGATGTTCAAGAAGAAATGACAATATTGGGTATTAGATTAGATATGTGGGGGCAGTGGGAGTATCACCGAGGTTGGTGGCCATGAGGATGGTGGTAGTCTTCAAGTGTAGTAGAGAAGCTGAGAAGCAATGAGTTCTGCTTTAGACATGTTGATTTTGAGACACCTAAGGGCCATAAAAGGCAGTTGGTGATATGAGACTAGAGCTTAGGAGAGAGCAAGGGATCTCTGTAGATCTTGGAATCATCTGCATAGAGATGATAATTGAGCCCAAGGGAGCTGATTGCGATCATTAAGTAAGGTAACATTCAGGGAAAAGAGAATAAGATCCACCAGAATAGGGTCATGCTTAGTGGGCATGATCTGGATGAAGACCAACAGACAAGAGGAGATCAAAATAAAGAAATAAGAAAGGGGGGTGGAGGAGCAGAAAAAGCAGTGTCATTACAACCTTGGGAGAAGAGAGTATCCTCAACAGTGTCAGATCCTGCAGAGAAGTCAAAAAGGGTGAAAACTGAGAAAAAAAGCCATTCACTTTGGCAATTAAGAGATCTTCAATAAGTTTGGAGATGTAAGTTTCAGTTTAATAACAAGGCTGGAAACCAGAATGCAGAAGGTTTTAGAAGAGACACGAGAGGCAACAAGTATAGATCATTTTCTCGTGGATTTTAGACCCCCCCCCCCCCGGAAGGGAGGAAAAATAATGACTCCTGTCAAGTATGATAGGATCAGTGGAGGTTTTAATGTTGGGAGCTAGCAGTTATATGTGCTAAGCACTTTACAAATATCTCCTTTGATCATCACAGCAACTCTGGGAAGTAGGTCCCCATTTTACAGTTGAGGAAACTGAAGTACGTTTGAGGTTAACTGAGATTAAATGACTTAAGATGTCTGAATGATGTGAGATGAGGAAGAGGGCACAAGGGGGAACTTATTGGTGAAGTTGAACTCAGAAGGAGGGGTGGGATATGTAAGGTGAAGTGGAAGACTTGAGGAGAGGCAATGTTTGGAGCAGTTTCCCTGGAGAGTGGGATATTGAACCAGTTAGGGAATTGTAGAATGTCTTGATGTAGTAAGGGTCGAGTTGAGATTGTGTAACAAATGGTGGAGGATCCAGTCAGCAACATTGGTGATTTTCCTGAGTATGAAGTGGCAGATGGTGGGAGTTTGATAAGGGTTGATCAGGAGTAGGAAAAGAGAAGAGGATGGTTCACCAAGGTTTAATCTAGAAAAAGGAAGGGAGTGCAGCCAGTGGAGGGGTTAGAGCCTAGGAAAGAACTGAGGGATGAAGAAAATGGTAGTCATGGGGAGGCTGAAGAAGAGTGTTGGGGTTGTAAGACATGGGATGGGGAAAGATGGGTATGATAAGATGAAGAAATTTCTGAGTTAATATGACTTATTTTATCAAGGTCACAGTTGACATGAAGGAGTAAGTCAGTCTTGGGAATTGAGCACATGATTTTAGGGTGCTTGAGGAAGCATTAACCTATATGTATTGAAATCTTTAGTTTGAGGGCTGGAGTTGTGGAGAGAAAGATTATGATCTAGTTAGGCACTAAACTCCTCGGGGAAGAAGGGAGATTGGGGGCGGGGTTTGAGAGGATCCAGATTCGGGGATAAATTTGGAAAGCATGTACCTTCAAGAAAAAGTTGCTGAATGATGATACTAGAGGGAGAGTCTGAAAGTGGCAATGAAAAGCCAGAAGTCTTCCTGTTCCCCCTCAGAGCAGGGTATGAATTGTCGTTTCTGGGGTGTGTTCAGGTCTCCTAGTAAGAGAGAAGAAGAGGTGGTAGAGAAAGACTCACTGAGGAAGGAGAGAGCATGTCCTGGGAGCCACTTAAATAACACTCTTGATTGAGGTACACATTTGGAGGGGCAGTAAATAGAGCCTGGACCTGGACTCAGGAAGACCTGAGTTAAAACCTGGCCTCAGATAACTTTACTTATGTGACCTTGGGCAAGTTACTTAACTTGTTTGTCTCAATTTCCCCAACTGTAGAGTGGTGATAAAACTATCTCTCAGGGTTGTTTTGAGGATCAAATGAGATAATATTAATAAAAATGTTTAGCACAGTACCTGAGACATAGATAGTACTATGTAAATGCTTACTTAACTTTCCTTATTCCCGTATTTCATCACTTGAAAGTAACATAGAACAGATTCTTAAGACTGCCCACATTATGTGAATGTCTTCATATTGAAATTTTATGTGATACTTTGAATCGGAAGATATCTTAAATAGATAACCTAATTTCTGACTTTCATTTCTGTAATAAGCGAAGAGGTAGCATGGTGTAAGTACGCTTCCTAAACTGCTGTATAGAAGGATCTGACTGACACTGGTAGAGGGATAGTACCTGTTTACTAATATGCAGCAATCATAGATTAATATCAGTAAGGAACTTATCTCATGTGTGTGTGTGTGTGTATACACACATATATACATATGTATGTCAATGAATAGAAGAATTTCCAGAAATTTTTTTGTCATATCCTGTTTTGTGCATAGTTGTTTGCGTATTGTCTCCCTCATTAAACTGTGAGCTTCTTGAGAACAGGGTCTATTTTTTTTTTTTACCCTTTTTTCTGTCTGCCCCCAGTGCTTTACATAGTGCGTGGCACATAGTAGGCACTTAATAAATGCTAGGGGAAATACAGCTATTTTTAGATAGATGTGAGTCAAAATGATAAATTTACAAGAATCACAGAAGACATTCATTTAAGGTACTGATGTATGTAGTTAGCTGAAGAGTTATTATCCCTGTTTTTTTTTTTAATGAAGATACTGAGATATAAGGAGGTTATACACTTACTAGTACCATCTAGCTTGTAGGAAAAAAATGATAGTTTTGGTTTGAAATTTCCTGAAGAATATTTGTGGCTTTGTAATTAACAAAATTGTCTTTCTAAGTAACAGAAGTTTAGCCTAAGGATGTGTCTGTCTAAGCAAATGTCTATATTTGGTTGCAGATTTTCTCTTATCTCTAAATCCCAATACACTGATACCAGTTTTGCAAGGAAGTCTATTTTAACAATTCTGGTTAGCATGAAAGGGTTAAAATGGCTTCTATACAGTAACATATGAAAACAGTTAAGCTGTTTGGAACTGTTTACTTGCATAAATGGATGTTAGTCAGCAGAGGCAGTATACCAGGATACCAGATTTCTTTGTGGCTTTTAGTGGAAAATGTTAAAAGCACGCTCATTTTTCAGCTAAAGAATTTTTTAGTTTGATCTGAATTAGTCACAGAACTGGCATGGGCATTCTAATTGTGAAGACTTTACAAATGTGGCCCTTTTTGGGGGGTGGCTAGAGGAAGTTACATCCTGAGCAGTAGCTCAGTTCTGTGGTAAGTGTAACATGTGAGCATTACTAGGCATTTTATCCTGCGGGTCTGCAGTCTGCTCTTCAGACTAGGCTCAGTCGGAATGCTGCTGTGGGGCTGATTTTTCAGGTCCTGTGGTTGATTTTTCGTCTTTCTCTTTAACGATCAGTTCATTCAAGGGGTTTGTGGCTTTTTCAAAATCATCTGCTGAACACAGAAACATCTGAAATCTACTAAAAAGGCTAGCAGTGGGAGGAAACTGCATTGGCACCGACCCAGATGTTTGAATAAAAGAGTAGTCGGAAAGAAGATGCACGGAGGATTTTTTTTCTCTTGAAGGAGGACTGTATAATGGAAGCTGGATTCATGCAGAGATCAAAGGAAACACTCAAGTGATAAACTACTTTGTAGAGGAAAAGGTTGAAGCAGTGACTTGAACAGTTATTGAGTGTCGTAGCTTCTTTAAACCGTTAAGATTTTATTTTGCTAATACCATTCTTGTTGTGGGTTGTTTGCTAGAACAGCCACAGCCAACTGCTGCTTGATGGAGGAGGAATGAAGGCTCTGCATTGCCTGTGCTATTGATGAAAATACAGCTATCTGCATGTTTGCCATCTGGGAAATCTCGATTAAACAGGCCATATTCTAATACCAAGAATTTTCTTATTGTCCCTCGTGACCTGACTCATTGCCTGTAAATGTATTGCAGCTTTGCTGTTGATGCAGAAGAGTGGGTTTATTTTTTAAACATAGAAAGAATTGTCAACCTCTGAGCTCCATGTTCTGAATTTGTGCTGAGCACAGATGAATTTTTTCTGGAATACATCAGCATTAAGACTAGTGAAACTGAAGAAATGAAGGTTTGACTCCGAGATGGAGGTAGAATAGTGAAATTTTAACATTTTGTTTTCAGATCAAAGAAAGCCAGCTATACGTAACCAAATTGACCTTGCCCGAATTGAGGATAACTGGGATAGACTCTGTCACTGCAGTTGCTTCTCCTTTCAGTCAATACAAAGTGGTGTCATGTCACCCCAAACAATGACCTCTCTGTGCTAACAAAATTCTGCTGTGAAGACAAGTGATACTAAAGAGGCATAATTTTTTAGAGGATAATTTTTCAAATGAATTTAGATTATACCTGGGATTAATTTACAAAGGTTTTGTTTTGGGTTTTACTAATAATTTATGTAGTAAAGAACTAGTGACTTTGAACAGAATAATAGGACTTGGCAATTTTAGAGATGTTTCAAAACTGTAGAGGGTCAGTCACCACTGGAAAAACTGAAGTTTAAAATTAACTTTTAAATGCCAGCTGTAGTACACAGAATGTTCACAAGTGTGTACAGAAGAGGAAGACATACTCCCTGTGCTATATCAACTGTAACTTTTGCTATATAGTTTGAAATTTAGTGTTTTAAACGAATGAGTCGGGTGTGTATTGTTGTTTTGGAGGAGATAGAAGATGAATCTCCAACATTTGTTTCCAAATTGCCTCAGGAAAATAAATTTCTTCCATCTCCAGCTTCTGGAATTGTATTGGTAAGATGTGATAGTTTCTTAAGTATTTTTGTATTCTGGTGTAATATAAGCGATTTTGTTTTTCTTTTTAAAAATAGCCTTTTTAGTCATTTATGTTTTCAGTTTGCAGTAATATCTACCATGTCAAAATGTAAAGTGAATATGTTTCTGATGTTCTTGGAAGATGAAAAAACCTTTGAGATAGGACAAAGGCTATATACTTTCATCTTTAAAAAGGAAAATTAACCTTAAGATTTATAAAATGATTTCAGCCTGACTGTAGATTGCCTATAGCCTAGTGAATATAAATATATTTTGTCTGTCACTTCCTTTCTTTCCATGTCTAGTCTGTAGTTTGTGAAATTGAGGTATCAAGTAAGAACTGGGAGTTCTCCCTATTTTAGGAGAGACTGACTGCTACTAGTAACACAGAAGGCCTGACATTTACTGTAAAAGCTTGTATATTGTTTACATGTACAACTTTTATCTCGTACTGTGTTATCTTTAGCCTTATTTTAAAAGCTGTTGTCAACTGCTTCTTTAGAACATGATATCCTATCATAGATACTTATGCTGTTGATTAGGAAACTTATATTTAGACTTACACGTGTTTATGTGTGTTAATCATGCCTTTCAGACATACTGTACTTGGTCTAAGAACAGGGAGACTGAATCATCATTTTTGTAAATTTCTAGATCATGAACTCTTATGCTACATCAGTGGTAAAACTTTAGTTCTCAACTCCCAAGCAAAATGTTTTCAAGGAGGCCTTGTTTTAATGGACCCCCAGATTGTGTGGGAACTACTTGAGTGAGTACAGACAGCTGGGACTGTGTATTTTAGATCCTCTAGTTTAAATAATCTTACTCATTGGAAAGATTTAATAGACTAGTCTTAAAAATTCAAATTTATCTGGCTTAATACATTATTTTATTGTGGCTAAGCTTATTAGTGGTCTTTCCTAGTTTTATCTTCTTTTCCTTTCATGATATGATAATGATTGTTTGTGCAGCTTGCAAAGAAAATGTAACAGAATTCATAAAGATTGCTTCTAGATACTGGTTTTTAGTTATTGGTAAAGTGGGGACAGAGGAATCTCATTCTATGCTGTTATTGTTGCTCTTGACTGAGAAATTTATTGGAAACAAGTGTTTTTATAAAGCATTTATGGACAAAGACGAATTTTTTATACCCCTTTTCTTTTATATTTTAGCCATCACTGGTTCAAGCTATATTTAATGGAGATCCTGATGAAGTTCGGGCACTAATATTTAAGAAAGAAGATGTTAACTTTCAGGTAATAAAAAGCAGAGTTAAATGTAGATAATCTTCGAACTCCTTGAATTGTATTTTTTCTCTCTCCCCCCCCCCCAATGGCGTTTTATTTTTTCCAGTTACATGTAAAGATAGTTTCCACCATTCACTTTTATAAGATTTTGAGTTACAAATTTTTTTAAAATGTGTTTTTAAGGCTTCTGTTTTACACAGTTTTCAAATGAAATAAAACCAAGTTTCTTCCATGAAAAATAGTTATATACACTTAAAGTAATTCATGGCATATATGCTTCTTACAACTTTTTGTTTTGTTTTTTTTCTAAGTTGAAATCTGACATTTCCTGTGAATGGATATAGTTGTAGAGAGATATTGAGCACACATAAATTTTCCTTTGATTACTCCTGCTGTTAAAAGAAGAATAACCTGTCTATTTTACGTTGTTGTTTTTGCAAGTGATCTTTGAGGCCTACAGTTATTATGTAGTGAGTTTTTTTAAAAGGAAGTTTCCTAAAATTAGTAACTTGCTCCTAGGCCATCAAAAATATTATTATATCTTTTTAAAAAGTTAGCAATTGACTTTAGTAGAATCAGGCCCATTAATGCATTTCCAGTGAAACAAGTGTTCCTCTGTAGTACTGTGAACGAAGCAGTGTCTTGCTGTTTCATGTGACCTAGAGAGGAGCTCCTGTGAAACTGGGTTTTATGAGTTTGAAATTATTCAGCCCTAAGTAAAAGGACCTTTTTTCCCTTTTTGTTCCTTTTACACAATAAGCGCTGTGGTTACTTACTTTAAGAGCAGCACAATACAGGAAAGCATTGTTCCTCTCTTTTAGAATCTGTTCAGTTCTGGATTAGTGTGTGTGACAAAACTGTGGTCACCTTGTCTAGGTGGGTGTGGGCTGCATTCATCTTGGATCAGGCCACATCTGGTTAGAGGGTTCTCTTCCCAGTTTCACTGACAACCTTCAGCTTATATTCATTTAAATGTCATTTCTTTGCAGGTTTCCTTGTTACTAAGATTGGGTATAGTATTTTATAGAGCCAGCCAGTCCATGAGTTTGAGTTACTTTTTGCAGAAAGAATGATTAATTGTATTTGTGTTCTGTGGAAATTTTATATACATAATCCCTATGCTTGAGTGGAGGCATGTGTGGGGAGGGAGACAGTAGGAAGGGGGTGATTCTGTTATCTCCCAGGTTTATGACTCTGTTCTGGATAATCGAGATTGTGGAATTTGGAATGTTATATAAGGGAATGTCATAACTTTCATTCATTCTTTTATTCCCTTAGCACATTAAAAAAAAACAACCTATCTTTTCTTACTAACAATAGTAAGAAGCAAATTTATAAGCAATATTAAAGAGGAATGAGAGAAAGATTTCCTGTTCACCATTTACTTAGTCTTGTGAGTTCTCGTTATAGATGTTTAGGTCTCTAAGCTTCATGAGGGTGAAACAATATATTAAAATACATAGTAACAATATTGTTCAGAGTTACCCAAACTCTGAGAGATATATTTGCTCATTTTGGAACTGTTTAACTTATGAAAGCATGTTATTTTTTGTTCTTTTTATGTTGTGAAACATTTGAACTTTCTTGATAGTTGTATTTTAATTGTTACTGAATGTTAAAAGAACAGATCCACAAGAAAGGGCTGCGTAAATCCTTGACTAGATAAAAATTACATTTAAGATTTTGATCTTTTATTTCATTATGTTGGTACTCCTTTCTTTGATGTAGGTCATAGCTCACAATTCCTTCTTTCTGTGCCTACCTCTCACTCTTCTCCCATAGACCATCCAGAGAGACCTCACTTAGTGCACTCGAGGCCATACTCTAGATTTCTGAGTAGCAGTGGGTCATGTAGGCTGTTATCTCTTGATTTCATTTAAATGACTAGCCCCACCTCCTTTTCCTGTTCTGCTTCTCTCAGCTGGCATCCTTTATGCCACTCACATGCTGTGCTTAGTTGTTAACATGGGACTTCATGTTCTCTTAGCGACTTAGAACTTTAAATTCTTTAGAACATCTGGTATTCCATTACTTACAACCACATAGCAAATATTAGTATCAAAGTGATTTTGTCTTAGGGAGTGGATTAGGGTCATTAAAGGTACTGTGCAGTTTCCAATTCATTGTCCATCTGCATTGCCTTTTTTTAAATTATTATTTTTAAAAATTAGCAAAAGACAACTTTTTGCTCTTCCTAAGCTAGCTCCTTCCCTTCCATCTGAGAAATGAAGAAAAACAAAGCTGCTTTTAAAAACATGTATAGCTAAGCAAAACGAAGCAGAACAGATTTCCACATTGACCATATCTATGTGTGTGTGTATGTGTGTACACAGATATGTACATTTATATGTGTGTGTGTGTGACACAGGTAGGGGTGTGTGTTTCTTCTTTTGCACTCTTGTTTCCTTCACCTCTCTCTGGAGGATGAGTAGCATGTTTCATTGTTAGTTCTCAGGAATCATAGCTGATGAGTTTTACACTGGACTACTAGTACTTTGAAAACTTGTTTGTCTTTTTCTTGTTGCTATCACTTTATAAACTGTTCTCCTGTTTCCCTTCACTTTACTCTGTATCACTTCATGTAAGTCTCCACAGATTTCTCCAAAATCATCTTTCATAATTTCTTATGACATTGAAATATTCTGTCAGATTTATATAATGTAACTTGTTCATCCATTCCTCAACTTATGGACATACTCTTGGTTCCTGTTTTTTTGCCTCCTCAGAAAGAGGTATAAATATTTTTGTACATAGAGTTTATTTTGTTAAGACTGCCATTCTCTTAAACTACCTTCCCATTCATTTTTCCTTTTCCCATTTCATTGAGGGAGATGTTTTGTATACAGCTGTGTGTGTGTGCACACGTGTGTGTGCGTGCATTTTTGCCTCCTTTGACCAGTTAGGAGTGAGGTTGAAGTGTCATCCACTTCCCCTGCCAACTCCCCCTTGTTTGTGTGGATGTCTACTTGTGT
>JAQQSK010015270.1:0-10839 GCA_028658325.1 Potorous gilbertii
AAGGGGGGAAACATCTGTTCACCAAGAAAGTAACCTTCTATGGTCTTATTTTTTTCCCCCAATTTCTAGGTATTTCCCCAGCCAGTTACTTGACTTCTGAGATTCCTCTCCACCCTCGCCCAGATCTGCCCAGCTAGTGCTTGGGGTCTGAGATTCAAATGCTGCTCCCCAACCTCAGGGCTTTCAGGGGTGGGTCTGGCTGCTATTCAATGTGGGCTTAAGTTCTGGTGCTCAGGTGGGGTCAGGGCCACCTCCCAGGCTCAGTTCCCTCAGGGGGTTTGTCTGGAGACCTTCAGTAATGAACCCCAGCTCCTGCCTGCTCTGGGAGCCTCTGGCTGCCCACTGCCTCTGCTGCTGCCTCCTGAGGGGTCCTGAGTTATGGAGACACCCCGCTCCCTTCTCAGCCAGCCCAGGAGTCTCTCTTCCTGACCTGTAGTGCCTGTGGGTGGGGGGGACTTTTGCGACTGCCAGAGATTCCATCCCTGAAGCCTGCTCTGATCTGCTCCTCTTGGTGCTGTGCGGCCAGGGAAGTGCTAGGTTCCACTCCCCATCCAGTGCATGACAGACCTTTGGGATCGGTTTTTCAAGGCTCTCTGGAATGAAAATCTCCTTCACTCCATTGCTGTGCAACTTTCACTGCTCCAGAATTTGTTGGGAGTTCTTTTTACAGGAAATCCATGGGCTGTGGGTTCGGAGCTAGCATATGTGAATCTTTCTATTCTGCCATCTTGGCTCCTCCTTGAATAGTTTTTAAAAGAAGTATTTATCCAAAGAAACTGTATGACTCTATCAAACTAAAATTTAATTGAGTAATAGCAGAACTACTCTATCAATATCCTCTTTTTTACTCTTTGGTTATCTTACATGCACTGAAAATGTTTTACTGATGCTCTTTTCTTCTAAGTGTGTATTTATTCCATGATAAGGAATAAATAGGATCTGCCTTAGAGCATTTCTTTAGAATACGATGGAAAGAGAAAGAGAAACTGCCATTGCCTTGTCAATTCTACCATCACAACAACTGGCTCATCTAATCCCTTCATTCTCAGACAACAACCACCTTCATCACCATCATCAGACCCTCATCATGTCTTTCCTGAATTGTTGAAGCAGCCCTAGTTGACCTCCATGTATCTAACCTCTTCCATTTCTAACGCATTCCTGCATGGTCACCAAATAGACCTTCCTAAAGCACAGATCTGACCCTGTCCCATACCTACTGAAGAAACTTCAGGGGTTCCCTATTGTGTCTGGGACAAAATCCAAACTCCTGCACCTATGCAAAACTCTTTACCTTATGGGTCTATGTCCCTCCCCTTTTAAATGCTCTATATTCCAGTCTGACTGGATTATTGTTCTTTGTACTTGACATTCCATCTCCAATCTCCTTGTTTTTGCATAGCCTAGCCTCCACTTTTAGCTTGCTTTTCCTCCTCACCTCAACTCTGCTTCTTGGAACCTTAGCTCACATCAAGGGTAAACTCATATATCAGCCCCTATAGGAAACCTTTCCTGATTCCTCCAGTTATTAAAGAATCACAGAATTTAGAGAGTTAAAAAGGACTGAATCAACCATCTAGTCCAATCCATAACTGAAATAAATCCCCTGAACAAAATACCTAACAAGTGGTTTTCCAGTCACTTGCTTCTCTCCCTTCGCAGGAATTATTCATAGGGAATCTTGGGATCGTTAAGCACACTGTGTAATTTTCCAAAGGGCTGCTCTCCAACTTATGTTCAAGGTGGTCATATCTCATTGTCTATATGCGATGTTCTAATATATACACACCAAAAGATCAGCTCTATAGACCTCTCCATCAAACTCTATATCAATCTGTCCAATAATCATTTTTCATTCACTTCATTTTTCCTGTGTGGATAGTAAGAATGAAGTCTGCTTGGTACAATATCTGGAGCCTCTGCAGTATTCCAAGGCTTACGGAAATCTGCTCAAAATTATCCATGAACATGGACATATGGCTGTCATCATCATCCATGGGAAGCCCATCCATCTGAATGTTCTCTAGGATGGTGGTAGCACACACTTTTGGCAAGCATATATTTCCTTGACGTGTTGACTCTGTTGTAATCAATCATCAGAGAATCAGGAGAAAAAGGCATCTCTTGCATGTTTCAAAGAGTCTCATCTGATTTTCCCACGTGCATGGGAGATGCCTTGTTGGAGAAGAGCCTTTAAGGTACCCTTTGGCCCTAGCCAAACTCCTAGCCTTTTGTAGTTAACAAGAAGTAAGCACAGCAGGATTTTATCTTCTGTGCTTTACAAAGCCAGAGGGAATCAACGTTTTCACATTTTTGAGGTTGGGAACTAGATGGGAAAACAAACATTGAAATTGCCTGCAAGCTATGCTTTTGTTTCCAAATAGGTCACTCTCTGTTTACATATAAACGTATAGTCCTAAATGTGAAAAAAGGGCACCTTTTACAGATTTTCAGTCTGTGTGTGGCTCTGTTCTTCTGCTACTTAATGTGAACGTCAATGTCACCAATAATTCCTAGCCCTTTGAGATTATGCAGTTGTCTAGACAGAGCCTCATCCAGAAGCCAGACCACCAAAGCTCATTTGATTCCATCTGGAGTTTCTTTAGAACAACCCCCAAGCTAAAGCTCAAGTGTGGTCCCTGTCTAGATTTCCCCAAATATGGGTTACAAGGTCTGCATATAGTGTGGTATGGTGCAGCCTTTATTACAAATATCATAGAAATTACTCAACATGCAAAAGACTCACCAGAGTTTATAAACAGAGAAATATAAAGCACTCAGGAATCAGGTAAGTGGTCCAATGGTTAGAGGACCCAGCCTGGAGTCAGGAGGAACTCATCTTCCTGAGTTCAAATCTGGTGTCAGACACTTAGTAGCTATGTGAACCTGAGCAAGTCACTTAACACTGCATCAGTTTCCTAATCTGTAAATGATCTGGAGAAGGGTATGGCAAACCACTCCAGTATCTTTACCAAGAAAAACCCAAAAGAGGTCACAAAGAGTCAAATATGACTGAAATAACTGCACAATAACAACCCATAAAGCACTCTGATATCTCGTTGGACTCCCTCCAGGAGGTAAGGATATTTGAAAAAGCAGCTGAACAAATACTGCCCATCAACTTCAGGATTAGATCATCTGAACAGCTCACAATAAGAACAAAGTAGGAGTTGGAAGTGTACTGATATCCTGGTCTGCCATAAAGTAGCATGAGCCTTTCAAAGATGGAGGCCATGGTGGTAGACAACATCTTTCTTCAAGGAGCGCCCTATGAGGAGATCTCCTCCTGGGTGTTCTAGCACTCAAATGGTTGAACTCAAGAAATTTCGAATGAGGAAAATCTTGAACTGATATTATCCACAATGCAATCCTCAAAAATGGGAAAGTCTTCTCTGGAACTCAAGCATCTCACCTGTGCTCAGAAAAGGGGAAAAAGGAATCGGAAGATAGCCAGAAATCAGAGGTCCAGGAAACATGATACATGCTTTCCTTAGCTTTGCTTAGTGCCAGTATCTGACACATAGTAGCGACGAAATAGACATTTGTCTACTGATTGATTCTCTTGTAATTCACCACTTTCCATTTCTGTGGAACTCCAGTATGGAAGTGTAAGGGAGAGAAATGACAAAAAAAGAGCATAGCTATTTCATAGCTCACAATCTCTGGCACCAATGAAGCTGGGGTGTTTCCCATTGGGATATAATTAGAGGAACTCTCTATGTCTTCATGTATGTCTATCTCTATGTAGGAGGTGCACCTCAGACAAAAGGAAGCCCTTAAATCTTATCAAGTGCGTTTGAGTAGACTCATCTAATTAATCAAAGCATCCCCTGATTATAAGATCACAGGATAATGAATTAAAGCTGGATGGAAACTTGGGGGACATTAAATCCAATGCTTATATACTGATGAGGAAACCAAGGCACAGAGGCACGAATTGATTCTACAAGAGTCACATACCTAATATGTGTCTGAGTCAAAATTTAATTCAAGATTTCCTGATTCTAAATCTCCCTACTCCACATAGCCATTCAGTTCGCCTTCCATTCCTTACCTCCTCTTATACCGATCTGTAGTCAGAGGACCTAGACCCTAGGTTTAAATCACAGGTCTGATATTTACTGTTTAAACCACCTTGGGAAAATCCCTTCCCTTCTCTGGACTTCAGTTTGCTCCTCTGTGAAGTGGTGAGTTTAAACAAGATCATCCTGACGCTGTCTTCCAGTTCTGTATCTTGTACATCTACATCAGAGCTGTGGCTCAGTGATCACTTCACTTATACAGATTTTTAATGCTTTTTGCATGAATAAAATTGAAATAGTTAAAATAATAGGGAAATGGACTAATTGGGGAAATGATTGCATTAGCTATTTCTGATAGGGGTCAGTATCCAACATAGATATAGATTAAAAATGACTATGTAGGACCAAGACACATTTGTCAGGGGATGCATTGTCAAAGGGTCAATAGTATTCAAAAGAATTGTAAACTTTAAAAATCATTTGAAATATTGCACAAAGTCGCTACTAATAAGAGGAGTACAAATCAAAACATCCCTGATGTTTTAACTCACATTCAGTAGAAGGGCCCAACTGACAAAAATATGAAAATATTGTAGAAGGACAGATGTCTATATACTCTTGCAGGGCTATGAACTGGCCCAACTCTTCTGGGAATAAATGTGTGATTATATTTTTTTTTAAGTGACTCAAATGTCAATATCTTTTTCTTTACAACAGTATCATTTTTCAGCATATACTTCAACATATTAAAAGCAGAAATTATTATGATAGCAATAGCTATAAAACAAACTTGTTTGAGAAATGGCTATGTGGCACATGAATGTAATGAGATGTTACTATTTCCTTCCTCCATCAAATATTCTGTATTCCAGCCAAACTGGATGATTTGTTTTTCTTTGCACTTGACGTTCCATATCAAGGATCGAGAGAAGCATGGGAAGATTGATATGAACAGATGCTGAGTGATGCAATCAGAACAAAAAAAAATAACACTCACAAAAATTACAGTTAAATTAAAAATTTTAAGAATTTGAAAACTTCACAAAAATCAATGCTAAGCTTGACACCACAGAAAATTTGGGAACATGCATTTCTTCCTTTTGTTGAAGAGGTGGAGGATTAGGAGTATGGGATGTTTCATATACAGTCATACACATCTGATTTTTTTTTTTGCTTATTTTTTGATGACTTTCCTTTTTTCTCTCCTTTTGAAGTTTTCATCACAAGATGTAGTACACTGGAAAGAGAACATAGAGATCATGGGTTTACATCCAGAACAAATCTCAGAGACCATTACACTGAATTCCTTGATTTTAAAGATAAGGAAACTGAGGTTCAAAGAAGTGAAATGATTTACCTAAGGTAGTCTGTTTCAGAGGTTAGATTGAATCTATTTTCTCTGACATCAGACCCAGACTCCTTTCCACTGTATATGTGTCTCTTGTTTGGAGATGACTAATATAAAAACATGGCATCAATAAAAATTAGATTAAAAAAACTTAAAAGACCCCCAACTATTGACTTATATACTTACTTTCCCACCTATGCTAACTTTTTATAGGAATCATCTCCACATGCATTGAGGATATCCTTATTTGGGGGTATTTGCAAAAAAAAACAACAACAAGTTCTTTCAAGAAATATCCAAAAGCCAATCACGTCTTTATTTGTACACACTTGACTGAAAGATAAAGCAAATATAAGAGCTCACTGTGCTAATTGTCTGCTGAATATAGAAAAAATTTGATTCAGTAAAATCTTGCTTGAAAGACTCTGTTCTGAAAAAGGTGTTTCCTGTGGATTCATTAAAATTATTCACGATTGAAAGATAGAAGACAACAGAAATGCAGAGTCCAAGTTGGAGAAAGAGACTCCTTATGAAGGATGGTGTCTTCCAGGTTCTCTTATGTATGGTGACATTCTACTAGAACTTTTTGTCTTTGTCTTCCTAATATCTAGTACAGTGCATGGTGTGTAGTTGATATTTGATAAATGTTTGTTGATTCATTAAAATATATCCACAGGTCATGGCAAATTATTTGGAAGGCATAGAGTATATCCATCAGTGCACAGAGAGGGAAGGGGAAAGGTCTTTTCTCCTGCTATAGCTCATATGCCCCCACCAATACGATCCCCCCCTATTATGAATTATTATTAATTAACAATTAACTTTTAAAAGGGGCTATTCGTAAAGGTAGCATGGTTAAGAACAGTTTGTACAAAACATTCCCTGAAGTCTATGACAAACTTTCCCTCCAGTATAGATAGAGTCCAAGAGAAATTGGATTCAGGCTCAGTTAGTACATGTGCCAGATCAGAGCTGCTGACTGTTAGAAGCCCTTAGCTCCTCTTTATGGGATCTTGATGAAGTTCTCCTTGGGTCTGGTGGAGCTTCTCGGCTGAGTTCCTGGGACAGTCTGAAAGTCACTTTTTCCCCATTCTGTTTCATTTGTCCACAGCACTGATGCATGTTCTGCAGCCTCCAGCATGTTCCTGGGACAATCTGAAAGACACTTTTTCCCCATTCTGTTTCATTTGTCCACAGCACTGATGCATGTTCTGCAGCCTTCTGAAGCCTGGATGCATCTAGGAATAGGGGTCCCTGTGAAGTACAGAAATCCTATAAATGTCCAATTTTCACAAGGTTCTTTCTAGTCAAAGAAGTGGAGAGAGACCAAAGCTTGATTCATTCTGAGGCTTGGTAAGAATGACTCCCACCATTAAACTACCTGGAGTTCCAAATAGAATTTTATGTAAAATCTACAAGGCATGGCAAGTCCTATCAACCAATGCCAACACTCCTGCGTACCATCATTTCATTTTATCTAATGGATTTCAAGGACTTCTACATGTATCTTTTTTTCACTTAACCTAAAACCTATGATTGATTGAATGCTAAGAGAGAAAGAAAGGGGTGGAGGTGGGGAGAGTTGGCTTACTATTAAACAGAGCTACAGGTCAATGTGTTCCCTTTTATTGTTTGCATTGTGTGGTTCACTCCTTCATAGCAAACACATGGAATTTAATAAAAAAGTCAGTTTATTTTTATTTGGAAACAAAATCCATTATAAAAGTACATGTAGTACCTGAATAAAGTTTCATGGATCAGGAAACTTTTGAGGGTAAGCAGTCAGGGTTTGCCAGACAGTAATAGGTTTGGGGACAGGAAGAAAGTGAAATTGTTCAGGTCTTGAAAGTAGTAACAGTGAAGAAAACCATCACATTCTGCCCAGGTGGATCATTTTTTAAGCAGACTAGAAAGTTGCACAAAGCTCCAAGTTCTTGTGATTCTCCTCACTTTGGGGTCTTGGTGCCCTTCACCTCTGATCAGCCAACCACAGCCCCCCTTTTGGCTTCCTTCCTTTTCTGTGAAGCTCTGACCCCAGCCACTTATCAGTGTCACAGCCTTGAATCTTTCTTTCTCATTCAAAAAATGACTTCCTATCTATTTCCTTTCCAATAAGGGACCACAATCAAACATATTTGCGTGTATCTGCATGTGTGTATATATTCAACCATGCAGACATCTCCATATCTACACAGGCATAATACATATACATGAAGGTATGTATACTTATCTTTCTACTGCCACATATCTAGCATAGAGACTCCCTGGGCACTGCCAGGCTGAAGTCATAGGAGCTGGTGACCTTCACCATTGATACAATTGTCTTGGATTCCTTGATCTGTGTTTGATGTTCTCTTTAACAGAGGAATGGTAGTCACTCTGTTTCGATTCTACACCCACCTCAGACTCTTAGGGGTAGGAAGGAAAGGGAATGCACATGTATTAAGTGCCTGTATGTGCCAGGCACTGTGCATCCCTCCTCTTTGCTATGGACAACTTTATCCCTTTCAGCTGGTTTGCTGCTGCCTCTGTGACTATGCTGGAATCTGGTACCCAGCTGCTCAAGTGTCCAGGAAGGTTAGAAGATGCCAGTTGCTTTTTGAGATCTCTCAAGTCCCTGTATCTAGGGAAAACAGACACAAACAGGAGGCAACCCCATTTGGACCCCGGATGACAGGGGAGGCCATGCCCTTGCAAGACTGGGCCTCCCTCCATCTATTCTCCAGAGCTCAGAGAGTCATCTTTAAATCTTGAACCTGGAAGGAAGAAAAGGCAAGGGCTGTTTCTTTGAGTATGTCTAAAGTTGTAGCTGAAGCAGCCAATGAAAAGACACTTCAAAGCCATCAGAAAGAAGTCAGATGATGTGTATGTGCACATGTTCTTATGGGAAGAGTGGGGAAGGGCCTCTCCATCATGGATCCCCATGGGAGAAAGTGTACACACACACACACACACACACACACACACACACACACACACGCACATACATATGCATGCACGCACGCATGCACACACACATACCTAACAGTACTAATGGACAGAGATTTGGACCCAGAATAGATAAGAATAAGAAAAGCTGGATTGCCTTCAGGAAACTGCAAACCTCCTTTAATAACCACCATGATTTTTCTAGAAACAAATGCCTCTCTTTTTATTACTAATATTCTTTCGGTGTCTTCATTTGGCTCTGAATCATGGAACACTACACTCACTGAGCAATTACAAATGAAATTAGTTATTAAATAATGGAGACGTTCATGGAAGGCATAAGAAGGTCACAATCTTTAACAAGAATGAGCAATTGAAGAACTAGAGCAGAGGGTACCATCAAGAAAATGGGTGAATAGAAAAAAGACAGTTTAGTGAGGACAGAAGAATAGGAGAGAGTTGAGGTGTCTTTCCAATGTGATGAGAAATAGAGGAAGAACCCCAACCTGTTGCGTAGCCTTCTTTGTTGGAGGGACGTGGATGGGAATAACAAGACCCCAACTGAGGAGATCATAGATCCCTTTGGCACTTTGAGCATGGTAACCTGTGCTTATCCACCCTTCCCTCCTAATATTCATGTTGTAAGACCCTAAAGAGCAATAAAGGGAAGGGAACTGCATCTTAACTAAGCTTTGCCTCCATTTCACACCTGGACTTACCCTCCCCTCCAGCACAATACTTTACACTTACAATGAATAATTATTGCATGTTTTTTCTTCAATGGATGGGTGATATGAAAATCCTGCTCAAAGGAGAAGGCTCAGGAATAGAAAATGGCATTTTTGTTTTTTACTTTTCAGTTACAAAAGACACAATTGGCAAGTATTAAGGTAGAGGTGGGCAAATTAGCTCACTCACCATTTTTCTCACTCAGCATTTTTGCCTCATACGTTTCAATTCAGTTTGATACAATAGTAATTGCTGTATTTTGTTAAATGATTTTACTGAACTCATTTCTATAATTCTGTGGTTTGTTTGTTTAATATCATTATCATAATCCCCCCCCAAAAAATTGTTAAACTCTCCTTATATGCTTAATCTAAATCCAGCACATGCTTTTTTTCCTATGTTGCTGAGGTCTTTCCCTAGGATTTTATTCAAATTTTTGTACATCAATATTCAGTACTGATACTTGTCTAGAGCTCCCTTCCTTTGCATTATTATTCTCTGGGTTAGATATTAGGACAATATTTGTCTCAACAATGCATTTTGTTTTCTTACTTTTTGAGAATAACTTGTGTAGCTTAGATGTCAATTTCTCTGTAAATGTTTGACCGAATTCATGTGTAAACCAACTTAATCCATTTCTTCCGTTCCTCCCATAGGTCTTATCCAATTAAAGAGGCTGGACTTGTTACTTCTTTAATGTACAGAATTCTTAATTGAGGGGACCTCATATAGGTCTGTGTCTTCTCTTCAAGTTACAGTGTTAGAGAGAGTTGCTTAGAGCAGGGATGTTGAACTCTGCAGCTCACAAAACTCTCCAATGTAGCTGAACCAGATTAAAGCATAATTGAGAAACGTTCAACAAAATGAATACAAATAAAATACAATACAGATAACGTTAATGTTACTATCTAAATCAACATGCACTAGGTAGGGATCGTTTCTGTTTGAGCTTGGCACCACTGTCCCAAAAAACAGAGATGCCTCAAAGGTAAGACTTCAAATCAGGACTGCTTGGCTTCAAAGACAGCTCTCTATCCACTGAGGCTGTCTCTTTAGTGTGTTCAATTTCACTTTCTGAGATTAAGTTCTTCAAGATTTCTTTTTCATATACTCTTAGTTTAGGTATTTTGTATTTTTGCAGGTAATCCTTCATTTTCTTTAAAATTTCAATTCTGCTAGCATATTCCTCTGGTACATTCTGATCATTCTTTTTCCTTCTTTCATTGTAATTTTATTTTTATAATTTCATTTCGATTGGGTTGCCTCAATTGTTTCTGTTCAAGACAGATGATTCTATTAGTTTTTTTTAAAAAAAATTGCTTTTAAATTTATCGATTATTTTTGTTTTCCTCTTTATCTACTCTTATTTACTTTTCAACATCTCCACTTTTACGTTAATTTTGGGTTTATTTATTGAAAATTCAATTAACTTGATTTCGAAAAGCATTTATTAAAGCCTAACATGTTCAAGCCACTGTGCTAGGCTCCAGGAATATAAAGTAAAAAAAAACATGAATCTACTCTTGCCTTCATGGAACTTGTATTCTCCTGGAAAACTGAAAGGTAGCACTGTATACACAGTGTATACAAAGTCATCTCAAGAGGGAGACAGTGCTTAAATCTGAAAGGATTCAGAAAGTTTTCTTTCTTTTTTTTAAATATAAATTTATTTATTTAACTTTTTACATTCATTTTCACAAAATTTGGGTTCCAAATTTTCTCTCCATTTGTCCCCTCAACCCATCCCAGTACGCTGAGCATTCTAATTTCCCCTATAACCAATCTGCCCTCTCTTCTATCATCCCTCCCTTC
>JAQQSK010015271.1:0-10839 GCA_028658325.1 Potorous gilbertii
GGGGCATCAGGAAGGTGATGTTGTGGCTTACAAGTGAATTGGATTTAAGTGAGGGAGGGCTCACTTCTCCAGAACCATCTGGGTCTAGTTCCAAGATATAAATCAAGATGACCAGAGATGGTCCCACTGTGTAAAGGCAAAAGGGGTAGAGAAGAAATTATTTTGAAATTAACATGAAGAAGAGGGAATTGGATTTGTTTGGGGTTGTTCCAGGGGACAGGAGATGGAAGTCATGGAAAGGGAGACTTGGCTTCTCATAAAGGAATTTTCTTACATCTGGAGTGGCTCAACAATAACAATCTTGTCCTTGAAGAGGGGAAAAGAAATGACTTACTGTAAAACCTGCTTATCACCCTGCTTAGTCACATAGGGCTGCTTTTGTGTTCATGAAGAAAGAAGTCTGGGAATAGCTAGACCTTGCCTAATAGATTTCTCCTCCACCACATTCCCTCGTCTCTCACTCCAGGTCTGGGAATTTACTTATTATTTCTCCAAGTCCCTCTATTAATACACTTTCCGGTAGAAATGCCAATATTTTTCTCCTGGGACAGAGGGGTTATACCATGTTCCTTGTGGAAGCAGACAGAAAGGATGTTGCTAGGAGGTCTGCTGTATACAGATCCAGGAGACTGGTAACCTGCCACACTTCCATGCTGAACACAAGAGGGAACTAGACTGGAGCTGAGGTCTCCAGCTGAGCAAAGCAAAGCTCGCTGGACATGTCTGGTAGCTCTTACAGCATTAGAATGACCAAAGTGCTAGCTGGAAAGGATGTATTTGGTGATGCACAGCTGGGGCTTAAGCCTTTGATCCAGTGCCTCATTCAGTCTCACTCACCAAATTTATTCCAATCGGCTTGGAGATTTATGCTGTTGTTCAGTCGTGTCCCATTTTTCACGAACCCATTTGGGGTTTTCTTGGCAAAGATATTGGAGTGATTTGCCATTTTCTTCTCCAGCTCATTTTATAGATGAGGGCACAGAGGCAACAGGGTAGAGTGACCTGCCCAGGGTCACACCTGTAGTAAATGTGTGAGGACAGATTTTAACTCAGGAAGATGAGTTTTCTTGACTCCAGGCCAGGGTTCCATCCACTGTGCTACCTTAGCTGCCCAAAACAGGACTCTAGAAGACTTTGAATAGTTGCGGGAACTCATCCCTTCTCTTTATCTTATCTAATAAAACAAGTGTTGTTATTGCTGAGTCATGTCCAACTTTTAGTGATTCTGGATTGTATTGTCCATGGAGTTTTCTTGGTACAGATACCAGAATGGTTTGCCATTTCTGTTTCCAGAGGATTAAAGCAAACAGAAATTAAGTGACTTGCCCAGGGTCACACAGCTAGTAAGTGTCTGAGGACAAATTTAAACTAAGGTCTTCCTGGCTCTGGGTCTAATGCTCTATCCACTCTGCATCTAGATGGTCTTAGTGTGATGGAGCTAAAGCATAACTGAAAGATTGTGAGGGAAATCTCTGAAAAAAATGGCAGTGAAGATATTGGTTGATAAAAGGGTGTTTCATGGGTCCCTGTGGGGAGCTGCTTGTTCCTTTACAGTTTTGTGAATTATCTGAAAGGCAAAGTGAATGGGGCAGGGGAGCGATTAAGAAATGCCTGACAGAACAGCTTGTGTCTCTGGAGCTCGTCTAAGTGCCTGCCCCCAGAAGCCCTACAGATGGATGGGGTCAATCAACAAACATTGACTAAGTGCTGACTATGGGCAAGGCAAAGATGCTATACCTGCTACTAAGGAGAATCTAGCTGGGGAGAGAACATAGAAATGGACAAAAACTAAGCAGCATCATGTTCAGGCTCTTATGCCCCTACATAACTTAATAGGGGAGAGAAAGAGAGAAAGAGACAGAGAGAGACAGACAGATTAAGTGACAAATATGTTTATGCAACTGGTCAAGTTTAGTGGTCAGATCTGAAACCAGATCACCTCAGCTCCCACCTGAACACTCTCTCCACTTTGCCAAGCTGTTTCTAAATAGCGTCAATGGGAGAAGCAACGTGGTATAAACGATAGAGACTTGGTATCCCAGTCAAAAAAACCTGGGTTCAAATCCTGACTCTGGTCTTAGTATCCCAGAAACACTCTAAAACTTTTACATTTCAAAGAAAGTGCCAATCTGTACTATAGAGGGAGCTCCTCATTGGTCACTTCCTGCATCAAAGAAGTCATAGGTCCATCAAATAAATAACAATGAAAGAGATAAATAAATTTAACACTAGAATGTCACAAGACTGTGCATGATCAATGGGACAGGTGGTAAGTGTTAGAAAAAGTCAGATGATGAGGAAATGATCACTGACTGGAACTGCCTAGGGAGGCTTCATGGAGAAGAATGGAGCAGAGGGACATCTTGAAAACCAGCCTAGCTATAGATGGGTGGGAGAGGCAAATGCATGTTTCATGAGGAAATGATAGAGAAAAAATTCTTAAATGCGCTGATACCTTTTGTTGTCTTAATTCAGGAGAGGGCTGGGGGTTGAACCAAAGTGAAACTTCTTCTGATCAAAGATCTTCTAGTTCTGTAGATTTGTGTGACCAAACACCAGAGAATTAAATGGACGGTCTTGCTGGTATAGAGACAGAAAAGAAAGAAAAGTGGCCTGTACATACTCTGCCTGACCCCAGCACAGCCTGCCACTCTGGAGCGGGGTTGGGGGTTTGAGGTTGGAGTTTTCTTAAGCTCTGGTCCAAGCTTACTGTGTTAGGATTTGTCTCTTTCGCCTAACTCTGGAGAGCTGGGGCCAAAAAAGGATTCCTGTCTATAATGTCTTTCTTCCAAAAGAGCTTGAGAGAAAATGAGGTGGGACAATAAGTAGTGAGCTTCTGGTTAGGGTAGTCTGGATAACTGAAATCCCTGCTTACCGTGGATCATCTGAGTCTCCTTCCATAAAATATTCCAGGGGAATATAAGAAGGAAAAACAAGAGATGTAAAGCATCACAGCCCATAGAAAAATGGTTACATGTCTCATGTCACTAGTGTTACCTGACTCTCTCTCATCACATCCCATGGCCTGTTATGGTGGTGCTCCAGGGACTTTCTGAAGGATTGAACTGCATTAGCAGGTCTGGGAATGAGACTCCTGCCTGCTCACTGAAGTCCAGTCAAGGGATGAAGAATGGGCGGCAGTAAGGAAGTAGAGATGAAAACACAGCAGTCATTGGCCTGACATTTAAAAATGATCCTTTAAACTACCTTGGTAATATAGTAATAATAGTGTGTGTATGTTTTCACATGTGCACTTTTGGTGGTTTAGTCATTTCAGTCATGTCCAACTCTCTGTGACCTATTTGGGGTTTTTTTTGGAAGAGATACTGGAGTGGTTTGCCATTTCCTTCTCCAGATCATTTTACGGATGAGGAAACTGAGGCAAACAGGGTTAAGTGAATTGCCCAGGGTCACATAGTTAGTAAGTATCTGAGGTTGGATTTGAACTCATGTCTTCCTGCCTCCAGGTCCAGAATTCTACCCACTACACCAACTAGCTACCCTATGTGCACATTTTATAGGTATATATTTATATTTATGTGTGTGTGTGTGTGTGTGTGTGTGTGTGTGTGTGTGTGATGGTGTAGCCCAAATAAGATTTGACATATCCTTATCTCAACTCCCACTCTCAGATGAGTCAGGTTCCAAAACCTACTGTTTACATCTCCCTACATGTATCTCTGAGGGGTCAGGGGTGATTCTCTAAGGTCATTGACTTAAGTGCCCCCTTCACCCCCAAATCCTATGCTTTCCTCCAGGTTTATTGTTTGAGAATCAATTTAGTCAGTCAGCCTTAAGTATCTTTTATATTTATTTTTATGTATATATATAAAATATATATATTTATTTATTAAGAGTTATTTTAAGAACTCATTGTTTGAGAACAGTTGGTATAAAACATCCCTTCAAAATGTCTACACCACCTCTCTTACAGGGTTCGGGGAAAGTGGGCTCAGGCTTAGAGGGTATAAATTACAAATTCTTTCCTTTCACTTGTGAGATTCCCAAGATTGTTCCCCATTGGCATGGTATGGTTTATCTACTGGGCCCCTTGTGGTACAATAAGTCCAGTCTATCCTTGGCTCACAATGCAGACACTGCCAGGGGCCCCTCATGCCCTGGGGGGCAATGCTAGGACAAAGGTGGTAATGTCCAGAGTCCTCCAGACCCTTCAAAGCTCACTCCAGCTGATGGCAGAAGAAGATGGGAAAGACATGGCCAACATTAAGGCATTTCCTCTTCAGGGGTGTGCTGAATAGCCACACTTGCTCCAATTTCTGGAAATACATCTCTTCTCAGCTCATTTATAGATGATTTTACAGATGAAATTTACAGATAACTTATAGATGGTTTCTGGTCCTACCCAAAAATGATTCTTATGTGTACAATTCAGGTTTGAAGGTCTTTCCGTACTTAGTCCAAGATCTATGAGTTATGGATGGATAGTGACATTCTCACCTAATTAAAGCTAAAATGGGGCGGATGGTTTAGACCCCATTCTTACATACACATTCATATATATGTTCATTTTACATGTCTGTGTAAGACTATAGAGCTGGGGGCTTGGGGGATCATCTGTCCCAGGGCTCTGGCTCTGGGCTTGGGTAGAGAAAGGTTCAGTCTTAGATGACCTTGATTCTGCAGATCAGACTATTTCACATCTTACTATATCTCCTTTGAATTTTATTCCAGGAAAACCCCCACAAACAAAACCAAGGTTGGCCTCCTATCTAAGATTTCCCCAAAAGGTATAATTAACAAGATCCCTTCTAGAAAAGTTGCTCAGTGTACAAAGGAGTAGGTGTCAGGCATAGGACAACTATTTATATCCTCTACAAAAGACATGCTTAAAATTCAGAGGACTCATAAGCACACATTGACAAATACTTGAAACATGAAGCAGTAATTATTTGCTCCTTTTAAGCTCCCCTGACTTGCAGAGCTGCTGAACATATTTCTCTTTCACCTCTTACTGAACTCTTGGAGCCACAACTCATTCTAGGTTCGTATATTGTGCCCAGGCATTGGGCATGGGTCATTTTCTTGGCAATGGTCATCTTCTCTTTCAAGAAGCACGTAGCTGCAGAAAGGGCCCACCACTGAGGCGACCATCACTCAGGCCTTTGCACAGCTCTGGACCTATCAAGTCTATGAGGTGCTGCCACGTCTATGACCACTCACCTCAATATTACCTGAGCTCAAGGAAAGAAACACAAAGCAAAAAAGGCAGCTAAGGACTTGAAGTCCTGTCTTGGGCTCCCCTGGGCAAGCACATGCTCTGGGTGCTGTGGGCATGTCAGCACTGAGGAAGGGAGGGAGAGGGGAGGGAGAGAAAAATCTGCCACCTCACCAAAAGTCCAAAGGAGGGAAGTTAGAATCCCAAGCCCTGTGACAGACAGAGAAAGAGAACAAATAGAGATAGATATAAAATAAAAAAAATAAATAGAATTAGTTTTTCCCCTTCTAATTCTACCAAGGGCACAGCATTTCCCAGATTAGTTGCCAATCAAAATAATTTGTTTAAATAGGTATATTTATACCTTCACTCTGTTGTTGTTTTATCAGTAGGTTGGCACATCACATATCCCCCATGAGCCCTATGTCTCTTCGCTAAAGTCTTGCTGCCTTCACCCAAGACAACAAAAACTTTCACAGAGAAAACTTCTCTCACAACTCTTTGAAGGGACCTGGTTTGCAACCTCAAATATACGTTAGAGTATACTATGAATAATCCTGCCACATGCCTATGAGATAACTGTGAACAGTGTTAGGTGGCCTGGATTAGATTAAATTGTAAAATGAGATCAAGACATTTTGTGGTTGTGATTAGTGTTGTTTTGTCTCAGGAGAGAGAAGTGTGTATTAAGGATACAATTAGCCTTCATTATAATTAAAACAATATCTTTCTGAGCAAAAATGAAAAAATTGAGAAACAAAGAAAGCAGACAGAATTGTATCTTCCTTCTCTTCCCTTCATCACTCTGTGGTCAGAGCAGGACATCCTGGTATTGACTCATCAGAACTTGGTTGGCTCTCCATGGGGTAGGTCAGCCCTGAAGGTGGCTAGGTTGGCCTGAACCATGTAAAGAGTCTTCTCTGGCTGCTCAAATGGCACAGAGAACCATAACTCTGCTATCCTTTTTAGAATATTTGGCCCTTTAGCCTGAAGAAGTAAAGGGGAACAACATATTCATCCCTTCCTAGTAGAGTATCATAGCAGGTCTTTTTTCATTCCTAAAATACCTTCCTACCACCCAAGAAATGTGTCGGCTATTAGAATGCCTGCTCTTTTCAAGCAGAGACATACCTAGGAGAGGGACCCTGCTTCTCAGGGCACTAACATTTAGGAGATGATGACAGCTGTTATGGTCATTAAGCAGAACAGAAACAACTGAATTTAGCACCTAATTAGCACTAATAATTCGTTAAACCAAAAGCTACCACAGGGTTTCTTCTTCTTTCCTTTGACTTGTGCTGTTACCCTCACTGTACTTGGTAGAGTAGCTTTTGTGAGTCTCCGGGCGCTGTTCCATCTCCTCTACAAGCGGATTTGCCTTAAAAAGTTGTTTGAGTATCACTTTATGAACCTTGCCCTGGGTGTGAGAAATACTTGGAGAGCCTCTGGCTCCACGATAAAGATAGTTCACACATCATAACAGTTACAACAACAAACTATTATTGCTACTTATTCTAATAAAGTATAAGTTCCTTAAAGGAAGAGGTTGTTTTTGTTTTTATCTCTATCAAAACTATCTCACACAGTGACTTACGCAAAGGAATATAGACTGGCCCTATGATTTCATTAGAATAGAGAATTCCCAGGTAAAGAAGCTCCTAGCATTGCAAAGGACTATTCTCAAATTCATTCATGATTTCTCAGATGTGTGTATCTTGCTAACTGGTACAGATTGCTAGCCATCCATTCTTTTCTCATTCTGTGTTAATCATGTCCATGTCTTCCTGATAATCTACCATAGAGGATCTGTATGTGTTCAGATAATTTGAATATTTCATGAATACAAGTTCAGTATTGGGGCAATCCATCAATCATCAATCCTTCTCATTAGGTCACTAGACTACCTCTTTAATGATGAGGCAGCCAGGTGATTAAGTGTGACAGAGCGCTGAACCTAGAGTCAGGAAGACCTGAGTTAAAATTTGACCTTGGGTACTTATTAGTTATATGACTTGGATCACTTAGCTTGTCTGCCTTGGTTTCCTTATTTGTAAAATGGGGACAATAACATCACCTACTTTCCAGGGTTGTTGTGAGGATAGAATGAGACAATATTTGTAAAACACATTGCAAAGCACTATATGAATACGAGTTATTGTTGTGACGAGTTTTTATACCATGTCTTGCATACACGTCATTACTGGCAATATATTTCACTTCGTGTCTTCCAAAGTTCTTATAGGTCACCTACAAAATCATGAGGCATCTAAATTACAAGACTTTACCTATAAGACTTTAAGCCTTTTGACTCGTTGACTTATTGATCTAGAATCTTATTTTCTAACATAATTTTAACTGTCCTCCCCATCTCTTCTCATGCTTGTCTTTTCTTTGAAGTTACCTAATTTAATTTGGAGCTTGTCAAGTTCTTCAGACTTTCTTTACCTCTTTAATCTTTACAATAGGTAGCAACATGCAAACTGAATCTATTCTCATGAGAGTCTGTTTGCTTATGTTCATCGTGAACCCTGAAGGTGAAGTAATGGAATGTCCCATGAAATTATGTTTTTTGTTGTGTTTGGGTACATGGTAAAATAACTCCACTATTTTCCTCTCTAAGGAAAATGAATGAGTCATTCTTCTATTTATCTAAAAATTATGTCTTTTGATTGAATTTATTTCAATATTCAATTCCATTTATTTATCTGTTTATTTATTTGTTTATTTATTTTAATCTTTAGTTCCAAATCTCTCCCTCTCCCAACCCCTTCCTTCCCCATCGAGAAGGCAAGAAATATGATACCCATTATAATATGAATTCATGCAAAACATATTTTCACATTAGCCATGTTGCAAAAAAAAAAGAAGCAAGAAAAATAAAATGATAAAAGACTTAAATCTGCACCAAGATTGTTAGTTCTGCACCAAGAACATTAGTTCTCTCTGGAGGTGGATAGCATTTTTTATCATGAGTCCTTTGGAACTGTAGATCATTCAGAGTAGCTAAGTCTTTCACAGTTGATTATCATTCCGATGTTGTGGTTACTGTGTGCACAATTCTCCTGGTTCTGCTCACTTCACTTTGCATCATCCCATATAAATCTTCCCAGATAGCTCTGAAACTGTCTTTCTTATTGCACAGTAGTATTCCATCACAATCATATACCACAACTTATTGAGTCATTCCCTGATTAATGAATATCCCCTCAATTTCCAATTCTTTGTCACACACAAAGTGTTATAAATATATTTGTTCATATAGGTCCTTTCTATTTTTTCTTTTATCCCTTGAGAATATTTCAATTCAACTTTGCAAGGGTTTATTAAGCACCTACTATGTACAAGCCATTATGCTATGAGTGTGGTACAGTACCTTTAGAAGTGTACCTATCTCTGATTGTTGGATAAAGCTGGCACATTGGCAGTACCAATAGTTAAATTATTGTTTGCAAACTAACAACAATGGAATTTGAAGCATTCTCTGGCCCCCTTTCCACCATGCTGCCACTCTCAATTTAAAGTGGGATGAGGGTTGCATCTGGGGGCTAGTTCATACTTCTGTCTGTTTCACCTAAAGGCAGCAAGATGTCGTAGATAGAATATTAGGCTTGGATGACCTAGGTTCAGATCTCACCTTAGAAACACTCACTAGCTGCGTAATCTTGGACAAGTTATTTGAGATCTATGTACCACAAACAGCTCTTTAGGACTTCTAAAATAAAGTCATAGATGAACTGTGATAAGCACTGAAGGAGGGCTGCTGATAAAATCATGGATCCTTCAAATATCTGTCATACCCAGGTGGCTGCTACAGCAAGTCAGGCTCTGGGGAGAGACTTCTGTTAAGGGAGAGAGAGGAGGAACAAAGATGGTCAGTTTAGAATTCAGCCTCTCTAAATCTTTCCACATTTCCCAGAAGAAATACTGCCAAAAAAAGCAGTTTGCAACCAGTTGCCCGGTACTAGAAATTCCAACACAGGCCCCATCAGTCTCCTCACTGAGTATCTTGAGCAAGTAGTCTGTACTGCTCTCTGGGGGCAAACAGGAGAGGGAACTGAATCTCTATGCATAAGACAACCACAAAAAAATTAACTTGGTATCAGTATTTTTTCAGTCAAAATGAATTTGTAGGTCACTCATGCTGTTTGCAAGGCCCTCTGGCTATGAAATGAGCAGTGAGATATGTCTAGGTACTCAAGCTTTTATCTAAGGGAGACATACCATAGCTAGACTGGCCCTTCATCACCTCTCCTGTGTGATCTCTTAACACTCACACTATACTAATGCCGGGGGCAGGAAGGGATTTGAAGAAAACAATATAGCTTTGCATAGATTTCTCTCTTCTCCAAATGCCTGTCCCAGTGGCTTTATAAGGTACATCTTCTGATATAAAACAATCCTGCCTGGAAAATAGGATAAATTCCATCCTGACTGTTTTGGAGGCATGCTGGTCACATCTTTTACACAAATTTCCTCCAAAGACATTGTGAAAGCTTTACTTATTTATACCATACAGTCCTATCTGTACAAACAGTAAATTAGACTCCTCTTCTAAACGAGTAGTTCAGCTACAGAGAGTATTTAAATAGAGTCTGGAGCATGTTCACTAACAGGCAAAGTCCCAAAGGTGGTGGAATTGTCAGAAAGATGAAGTACTTTTATACCAGTGTAGTTTTATAGGCATAACCTTAATATACTACATTTTTGAGAGAGAGAAGGTGAAAGATTCTCATTTAACAAAATCTACAACAGGGATTTAGTTTAGTCAGGAGGAAAAATAAAGTCCTGTCTGCAAGAATGTGTTCAGCTCCTAGGTAAGCTTGGGCTAGCTCCACCCCTAGAGGTCCTACAAGGTGGTCCTTGTAGGAAAAGGACTTTATCTTTCATGTCCTCTGCAGCCCAGACAGACATCCTCCCACAAGGGACCCTGCCTATGGTCTCACTCCAAAATGAACTCAATTCTTGGGGACACTGACCCCAAAAAGAGGTAAAAAGATATTTCTCTCTGGCTCATTTTCCCCCCACCCTACACTTTTAGGAAAAATCTCTAAAATGAGGTTCTAGAGTATGACTGAAGAGTACTTTTACTCAAGAGGGATTAATATGGTCCTTTCTAAAATGGCACTTACTGTATAAAGAAAGTCAGGTGTAGGACAGCTATTTGTTTCCTCTACCAAAGAAGGAATGATTTAAGTACAAAAAGCTCATAAGTGAGCATTAATAAATACTTAAAACTTGAGTTTTAAGAAGATCAATTTGACAGCTAAGTGGGAGAAATATTGAAATGGGAAGAGCCTTCAGTCTGGGAAACTAATCAGTAGCCAGGTGTGAGGTGATGAAGGCCTATAGTAGGGTGGTGATAGTGTCAGAGTGTGAAATGAGTCATTAGGGCTACAAGGACTGAGTTACTAGAAACCATAAAGTCACCAATTCAACATCTTACTAGATGTAACAACAAACTTCCTGGTAAGATAGAAGTTTATGAATAATAAAGTTTAATTTAAAAAGCAGTTCCAAATCTTAGTTCATCCCCTTTATTTTGGAGAGATGAGAACTGGGACTTAGTTCAGTGCCTAACCAATATTAAGCATTTAATAAATACTGACATCCCTAAGGTCACACGATCATGTATTTGTGAGGGAAGAACAGTTGCTTTTTTTCCC
>JAQQSK010015272.1:0-10839 GCA_028658325.1 Potorous gilbertii
AATGGGTTTGAGACACCTTGGTTACCTTCAATCTGGTTTGGCCCATCTACCAAAACAGTTTACTAGGGTGTGGCCACTGCACATGCTGCACCTTCCTGGAACCACAGGTGAGAGTTGGGTGGAACAGGTGGACACAAAAGGTGGAAAGAACCCCCAAAATGGCTCAGCAACCATCACACTAAAGGTACTGGTCCTCCCTGAACACACCCTACACCCCCACAAAGTTGGGTAGGGAATGAATAAATGAGTGAAAAGGCTTTTATTAAATGCTTTTATTGTAGTTGTCTAGTCATTTCTCAGATGTGTCCAACACTTCATGTCTCCTATTTGGGATTTTCTTGGACATAGTCAAGATGGCATAAAAAAGGCAGAAACTTGCCTGAAATCCACCCAAATCCCCTCCAAACAACTTTAAAAAAAACACCTCAAAACGAATTCTGGAACAGCAGAATCTACAAAGGGATGGGTGTTTTCTTGTCAAAAATACTGGAGTAGTTTCCATTTCCTTTTCCAACTCTTTACAGATGAAGAAACTAAGGCAAACAAGGTTAAAAGAACTTTCCCGGGATCACACAGCTAGAAAGTGTCTGAGACTGAGATTTGAACTCAGGTCTTCATGACTCCAAGCCTAATGTTCTACCCAATGCACCACCTGACCCTATTAAATGATTGCTATGTGTCAGGTGCTATCCTAGGTACTGGGAATATAAAGAGGGAGAATAAAAACCCAGTTTACAAGGATCTCGCATGCTAATTGGAAAGTACAACCGAAAGTTTAGCAGCAAGGTAAAATAGAAAAAGCAGGATAAGGGTGAAGCTTTGGGGTGGATAGAAGATCCCAAGGGTCCCTAGGTTATATGACAAGGTTAGATGATGGTGCCAGAGGACTATAGAGTATAGAGGCAGTGTGTATGGTAAGGCCTAGAGGACCTTAGGAGGCAGACTTTAGGACAAGGCAGGTGGCAAGGTCTGGCAGTTCTCAATATTATTGGAAGGAATAGAGAGAGTTATTGACTCCCATCTCATCCAAGACCAGCGAGCAGTCAAATTTCTGAGGTGAAGAAGAGAAAAAGGAGAGGGGGCACCTTCACTGATGTCATCTTCCTGATGCCTAGGGTCCTGGATGAGGAGACTCACTTGGCTGGAGTAGAGGGTATTGGGAGGAAAGAAAAAGGTGAAACCAACTCCTTTCCTTTTTTGGTACTTTAGGCCTCAGTTTTTCAAAGTTGGACTAGATGATCTCTAAGATACCTTCTACCTTTGACATCCTATGTTGTGAGGTTCCTTCCAACTCATACATCTTGTGTTTTAACATACTTTCCACCTCTGATACTCTGTGATTCTAGGAATACATAGCTCTTCTTCTTAAAAGGAATCTCTCTTTGCAGCCTACCTCTCCCCCACCTTGGTGGTAGGACAGCCAATGACTTTCACCTGTACCTCCTTGGGATTCTACAATCAACAAGTCATTACTATCACATGGTTCAAAGATGGGAAGAAGTCACATCTCCTGCAGAAATCATTTAGCTACAGCCAGAACAACAGCTTCCACAATATCACCAGAGTGGTGCAGGTGCCATTCACCAAGTTCAATGTCCAGTCTCAAGTGATCTGTGAGGTAAAGCCCAGATTTTTCACATCATTACAGACTATGAAGCCTCAGAGGGATTCAGAGAACAATTTCCTACCAAGCAGAGGTAAGCCTGCCTTGTTCCACTCCAGACAGAGCTCAAGGCATTAACCCAGCTTCCCATTCCTTTCTCCTCTATTGCAGCCCTGGATGAAACTAAAATCTGACCCCACCTTGCCATGACCATGCCAGACCCTCAGTCAAATCAACAAGCATTTATTAAGCACTTCTTATGTATCAGGCCCAGTTCTAAGCACTAGGTCTACAAAGAAAAGCAAAAATATGGTTCTTCCCCTCAATCTAATGGGTGAGAGAACATGCAAAAAACAACTCCATGTAAAAAACTATGTGCAAACTATATCTATATATCTCTCTATAACTATATACTTATATGTATTATATATATACATATATATACATATAAATATATATATAATAAATCAAAGAAAATAACAGAAGGAAGTCACTAGCATTATGGAGACTAGAAAAGAATTCTTACAGAATGTAGGATTTTAGCTGAAGAAAGGAAGCCAGACAAGTCAGGACATAGAAGTTAGAAAGAGAGAATTTCAGGCATAAGGGAAAGCCAGTAAAAATACAAAGAAAAGGGAGATAGAATGTCAAGTTCAAGGAAGAGCGAGGAGGCCAGTGTTACTGGATATGTGGAGCCAGTTAAGGTTTAAGAAGACTAGGAAGAAAGAAGGGAGACAGGTTATAAAGGCCTTTAAAAGCCAACCAGAAGACTTATCTTTGATCCTAGAGGCAATAGGAAGTCATAAGAGTTTTTGATCAGGTCAGGGGGACATGGTCAGACCTGTACTTTAGGAAGAACACTTGGACAGCTGAGTGAAGAATAGACTGAAATGGGAAGAAACCTATGGCAAGCAGATCAAGCCTGTTATAGCCCAGGTAGGAGGTGATGAGGGCCTGCATTAGGGTGGTGGTAGTTCCAGAGAAGAGAAATGGGGCTTACAGGAGAAAGTTTGAAAAAACAGAATTGACTGGACTTAACAACTAAAAGAGAATGAAGAGGATGATGTTTACGTTGTCCATGAGAGACTATAGAGATGATGATATCTTTACCAGGAATAAGGAAGTTGGAAAGAAAAGAGGATTTGAGAAGAAAGATGATGAGTTCCATTTAGGACTTGTTGAGGCCTGTAGGATATTCACTTTGATATGTGAGACTGGAAGTCAGAAGACTGGTTAGGATTGGATAAATAGATCTGAGAATCCTCCACACAGAGATGACCATTGTATCCATGGGAGCTGAGGAGATCACCAAACAAAACAATTTGTAGGGAAAAGACAGCCCAGGAAAGAGCCTTGGGGAATTTAAGAAGCAGCCATCACAACCTGGATCAAGAACCAGCAACGGGTCTTTGTTGAGAGATTGAGAAGCAATAGTCAGACAGGTAAAAAGAAAACATAAAGACCTAGAGACAAAGAAGTGTCAAGGACAAGAGTGTTAAAATGTTAAGTGTTAAAGAGTGTTAACAGTGTTGAAGGCTGCAGAGAAGTCAAGAAGGATGAGAATTAAGAGGGGGAAAAGGACATTAGATTTGGTAGTTAAGAAATCCTTGGTAACCTTGGGGAGAGAAGTTTCCTTTGAATGTTGAGGTTGAAAGCCAGATTGCAGAGCATCAAAAAGAGAGTGAGAGGAGAGGAACTGGAAGCTCTGATTTTCAATGATCTTCTCAAGTAGTTTAGCCATGACCTAGGACGACAGCCAGCAAGGATGGATGGATCAAAGAAGAGGATTGAGGAGATGAGGATGCTAGTGGGCAGCAAGGAAACAGCCTCTAAGCCTATAGCAGTGGGAAATTGAAGATAGATGAGAGAGTGGGGACAATACACAGAACAGTCTGCTGGAGAAGGCAAGAAAGAATGGGGTCATTTGTGCATGCAGAGGAATTTGTCTTGCCAAAAAAAGATCACCTCTTTATGTGAGACAGAGGCACTGAGGGAGAGCGGCAGAAGGCATCTGAGTCATGTGAGATAGGGAGGAGGTGAAAAGAGGAAACTCTTGGCAAATGACCTCAGTATCCTCAATGAAATATGAAACAAAGTTCTCAGTTGGAAGGGGAAAGGAGGGGGAACCATGGCAAATTCAAAAAGGGACAACAAGGTTTGGAAGAGTCACTGTGGAGAGTGGGACAGTCAATTAGAGAGGTGTACAAGGACTGTCTTGCCACAGCAAGGGCCCAATTGTAATTCTGTAATGTAAAATTGTAATACTTCAATGACAATCTCTCTCCCAGACTATTTTAATCCCATTTCTGGAATGGTGTGAACTTGAGTAAGTCACTTACCCTCCTAGAGCCTCAGTTTCCCCATCTGTAAAATGGGAATCAAAACATTCAATTCTGTGCCTCACAAGGCAGCTATGAGTATCAAATGAGTCCATGTATGAAAAGTGCTTTAAAGTTCAAAGTGACACAAAAATGTAAGTTATGATTATTAAGGAAGGAATGGGTTTACAGATTTGTTAAAAAAAAAACTATACTATGCTTTCTAGGGACTGTTTGGAAAGCCTGTAGGTTATAGACTGCCCTCCAAAGAGCATTAGTCACCACTGACAGTTTCCTACATTTCTCTCAATGCTAAGCTCAATATGATTTTCACAATACCATGTCATGTCTCATAGGAGCTAGAGGGGACCTGAGAAATCATCTGGTCCATCCCCCATCATTTAACAGATAGTCCAGAGACAATCAATGTTAACCACTATTAATGGAGTACCTACCCAGAAGGCCTTTCAGGTTGGACTTCCTCCTGGGGTCCTACACACATTTCCTGGTCCTGTTTAGTGTCCTAGGTCCTCAGGAAGAGAATGACTTCTTTGGATGACTCCATAGGTTCTTTTCACTTAGGACTCCAGTGAAAGTCCCTGAAATTCTATGAATCTCAGTTTTCTCACTTTAAAAATGAAAACACTATTTGCGCTGCCTAACTACCTTTTAGAATTGTCATAAGGAAAGTTCTTTATTAACCATAAAGTGCTAAAGCATTGTGAGTTAACAGCAATATTAATTAATATAGCTGAGTGGTATTCCAGGCCTCTTCCCAGTGCCCCTCAAGTGTTATTCCATGGAAAAGCACAAAGGTGTGCTGAAGCCAGTTCATACTGAATTGTTAAACCTTTAGCATAAGCTTTTATAGTTCAGAAATCAGCAATATGACAAAGTGAAGCCTTGATTTATTGCTGTGTTAAATGTCTGGACTTAAGAAACTGATGGAGAATGTTAATACTACAGATTAAACTTCAAAGTGTATATTGTGTATACATTTTTTTCAGAAAGCCAGTTGTTAAACAATGACCAGCGCCCCACTGGCTACTGAGAGTATCTGCGATTTCTGGGGTCAGTAGATACAATGGAGAAAAAAGCATGGCTATTAGAATGGAGACCAGGGTTTATATTCTGGTTACTTATTACCTGTGTAATCCTGCACATCTCATATCTCCAGTTTGGGCTAATTTGTAAAGCAAGGATGTTGGACTACATGATTTCTATGAACTTTTCTATTTCTAAACCCAGTGAAATCTCCAAAAGAGATATAAAGAAATGACCCTGTCTGGAGGTGATAAGAAACGTATGTGGGTTCATTCATTCATTGTTGTCCTTCATAATCAAACAGAACCAAAATGACATCATGATGTCAGGGTCAATATATAGTGTGTCTAACTGTGATTGATCAAAACACTATAAGCTCAGCAGGCTTTACCTACCACAAGTCGAGCTCAAACAGTCCAGATGAACATTTGGAGTGAAAATGTCTCTAAATTTGCTCATCTCATGTTTCTTTTGAGCTACTGCAGTTCTGCTTTGCTCATAGAGCACAGTGCCTTCTTTGATCTGGCAATCATCAAAGGCAGTCCTGTGGCAGTGTATGTGGGTAAGACTATACTGGGGGGAGGCACTAAAAATATCATAGGAATTGTCAAGGAGACATAATGTCAAGGAGAGAACATCAGACTCAAAGTAAAAAAAATCAAGGGTTTGAGTTCTGACTCTGACTTATAGAATTCTAAATTTAGAACTGCAGGAGACCTTAGATGGCAAAGGAATGAACTCCTTCATTTTACAAATTAGGAAACTGAGGCACCAAGATGTTAAGTGACTTCCCAGAGTCACATAGAGATCAAGGACCTGAAGAAGGATTTGAAGCAGGATCTTCCTGACTGTATGCCAGGTCTTCCTCTGTAACCCTGATCAAGTTATTTCCCTGCTCTGAGTATGTTTCCCCATCTATAAATTGACAGTAGTAATCTTTATGCTATCTGCTTCACAGGATTGTGTTAAGGAAAGCTTCATGGGCTATAAAAATGTGAACTATGACACATTGCAGCTTAATAAGAGAATAAAAAATACTTCTAACAATAAGAGCAATCCTAGAATGGAATAGGCTGACTCTGGAGGTAGGAATTAAGCCTGGAAGCCTTTAAGTAGGGGCCAGGAGACTACTTGTCAGGACATTGTAGACTTCCCCTGCTCCTTTATGGATGGGTTGAACTGCTTGGCTTCTGAGGCTTCTTCCTGTCCTTTGGGATGACAATTCTGTGATTGTGGAATCTCTCACTAGGTCCACTGACCACAGCTGCCCCAGAACCATTCCCAGCTAAGGAAACCCAACCATCCCACCTCTTCTTGATTGCAGTCTTTCTGGGGTGGAAGATCCTGCTTCTGATGGCCCTTTGTGCCCACCGCATCTTCAGAAGATTGGTGTGACTGGTGAGAAGGGGCAGGAGCTTTTGGAAAGGATGACCTTTGTGATGAAACACCACAGAGGAGGAATTTGACCTCAACCTTGGAATGTTTTACACATACACACACACACACACACACACACACACACACACACACACACACATCACTTCTGCCATTAGAAGCAAAGAGAGCCTAGACATGTCCTCCCTAGTTCTCATCCAACCAAAATAAAATAAGCAAATAAACTACTGTGGATAATTTCTGTTATGCATTACTAAGTCAAGTTATCATTTTCTTCCCTTTCCTTCCCCACTTCTATTTAATTTCCAATTCGATTAAGAGGAGCTAACAATTTCTAGTTTCCCAACCAGAACAAAATTCTTTCCTTAGGATGAATAATATCACCTGGGGCTTCCTTCAAGTCCAAGCAAAAAATCTCACTTTCTACAGGAAACCTTTCCTAATCCCCCTTAATTCTGGTGACTTCCCTCTGTTGATTCTTTCCTATTTATCCTGTATATAGTTTGTAGAGTTGCATGACATCTCCCCTGTTAGATTTCAAGCTCCTTGTGGACAGGGACTGTCTTTTGCCTTTCCTTGTAACTCCACTGTTTAGCATGGTACCTGACATATAGTAGGCCCTTAATAAGTGTTCATTGACTGATTATGTTACTAACATAAGAAGCCAGAGAGGCATAAAATTTCTGTACTAGAACCAATCATTTATCAGACATTTATTAAATATTTAAAGTGTTCTGGGCATTGTACTAACCTCTGAAGAAAGAAAGAAAATCAGGGGGAAAAAAAATTAGTCCCCTCCCTTAAGTTCACTTTCTAATATAGAGATAACATATTTGCATATGTATATGCATATATATACACACATACAAAATACATACAGAAGATGGAAGGGAGCTTTGAACACAGGACACAGAATGCTATAAGAGATGCACAGACATAAAAAGTCAGAAACAGCAGAACATGAAACATAGGATATTAAATGTGCCCTTCTTCTTTCCAAAGTAGATCTATACTGGAAAGGGTACGATCCATGGCATGCAGTCTAACCAGAACCCATGAAGAGGTTGGTCTGATTATATTCATTACATGGAATATACAAATTTGTAGATAGCATGTAGTTGCCCCTCACTACACAAAAATTAATTTTCCTGGATAGTTTTATGCGAACAGATTTTTGACAATTTGGTAATTTTAAATAGAATAGGAAGACTTTGCCCCTCAAAGGAATACTATAATGAATTATTTGGTAAACTAAAAAAATTTTTTAAGTAAAAAATAAGATACATTACTGATAATATACAAAGAAAATGGCAATGCTACATTCTGCCTCCATGAATATTGCAATAAAATATTTTATAACATATAGATTCTTTTTCTTTCTCTCTAGTCATCTTAGGAAACAGAGCCAGTAGTGGCATTGTTGGGTCAAAGGGCATAGGTAGTTTAATAACCCTTTGGGCGTAATTCCAGATTTCTCTCCAAAGTGTTTAGAGCAGTTCACGGTTCCACCAACAAAGAAGTAACGTCCCAATTTTTCCACATCCACTCGGACATTTGTCACTTTCTCCTGCTATACTTTTAGCCAATGTGTTAGGTGTAAAATGGTACCTCAAGGTTTTAATTTGCATTTCTTTACCCAATAATGATTCAGAGCATCTTTTCATTTGACTATAAGTTATTTTGATTTCTTCATTGGAAAACTGCCCATTCATATTCTTTAACTATTTATCAATGGGAGAAAGACTCATGTTCTTTATATATTTATATTTTTCTTTATATGTTGTAGGTGTGAGACCTTTATCTGATAAACTATAAAAATTTTTTCCCAATTTTCTGTTTTCCTTCTGATCTTGACTCTATTTGTACAAAAACTTTTTTAATTTAATGTAATCAAATTATTCATTTCATACCTAAAAACGAAAAGTCAAGAACAAAGGAAATAATTTTTAAAAGTGTAAAGTAAGGATATTTAACAGTACACCAGAATTTAAAACTATATTATAAGGCAGTGATTATCAAAACTATCTGGTATTGGCTAAGAAACAGAAAGGTAGATCAGTGGAACAGAGTAGACTGACAAGTTACAACAGCAAAAAACGTATTAACCTTATATTTGACAAATATAAAAATTTAAGATTCAGGGATAAGAATTCATTATTTGGTAAAAATGTTGACAAAACTTGAAAGTAGTATGGTAGAAACTGTGCACGGACCAATATCTCACACCATTTACCAAGATAAGGTCAAAATGGATACATGACCTAGACATAAAGATAGAATTTACAAAAAAAAAATTAGAGGGGGTCAGAGTCAAGATGGCAGAGTAACAGCACAGATTTTCTAGAGGGCTTCCACCAAGCCCAGTCAAATACCTGTAAAAAATGGCTCTAAACAAATTCTGGAGCTGCAGAAGTTACAAAATGACAGAGTGAAGCAAATCTCCAGTCCAAGACAGTCTGAAAGGTCACCAGGAAGTGTCTATCTCACCATTCTGGAGGTAGTGCAGTTTAGTATGGACAGCAAGTATACAGAGGGGACCTGAGAAGGCCTTGGGGAGACTGAATCTCTCACACCTGTAGGTTTCCAGACTTCACAACTCCAAAATGCTGAGGATAAATTGGAAGGTCAGTGGGAAAAGCCTGTGGGACCAGTGTAGGAGAGTGGAGTGACCTGGCCCCAGACCCAGGGCAGCAGAGGAGGGAGGGGGCAGAGGAACCTGCAGCAGCCACAGCAGCAGCAGAGGCAGCTGCAGTCACTGCTTCTGGAGCTCCAGGCCCACAGATTGTGGGGGGATTGAGTGGCTGACAGTACATCCCCCATCCCCACTGGAAGCTGAGAACTACCTTCACAAAGAGTTCAAAAGTCAAGTAAATGACTGGAGAAATGAGCAAAAATGGGAAAAAGAATTAGACTGTAGAATATTACTTTGGTGACAAGGAAAACCAAAGTACGCAAACAGAAGAAAACAAAGTCAAAGTTCCTCCATCCAAAGCCTCCAAGAAAAATATAAATTTGTCTCAAGACGTAGAAGAGCTCAAAAAGGATTTTGAAAGTCAAGTAAGAGAAGTAGAGCAAAAATTGGAAAGAGAAAAGAGAGTGATGCAAGAAACTCATGAAAATGAGTCAACTGCTTGCTAAAGGAGACCCAAAAAATGCTGAAGAAAATAACACTTTAAAAAATAGACTAACTCAAATGACAAAAGAGATGCAAAAAACCAGTGAGGAGAAGAATGCCCTAAAAAAGCAGAATTGGCCAGATGGAAAAGGAGGTCCAAAAGCTCACTGAAGAAAATAATTCCTTAAAGATTAGAATGGAGCAGATAGAAACTAATGACCTTATGAAAAATCAAGAAATTATAAAACAAAACCAAAGGAATGAAAAATAGCAGACAATATGAAATATCTCATTGGAAAAAGAACTGACCTGGAAAACAGATCCAGGAGAGACAATTTTAAAATTATGGGACGTCCTGAAAGCCATGATCAAAAAAAAAAGAGCCTAGACATCATCTTTCATGAAATTATCAAGGAAAATTGCCCTGATATTCTAGAACCAGAGGGCAAAATAAATATTGAAAGAATCCACCAATCACCTCCTGAAAGAGATCCCAAAAGAAGTACTTCTAGGAATATTATAGCCAAACCCCAGAGCTCACACATCAAGGAGAAAATATTGCAAGCAACCAAAAAGGAACAATTCAAGTACTGTGGAAATACAATCAGGATAACACAAGATCTAGCAGCTTCTACATTAAGGGATTGAAGGGCTTGAAATATGATATTCCAGAACTCAAAGGAATTAGGACTAAAACCAAGAAGCACCAACCCAGCAAAATTGAGCATAATGCTTCAGGGGGAAGAAATGGTAATTCAATGAAATAGAGGACTTTCAAGCATTCTTGATCAAAAGACCGGAGCTGAAAAGAAAATCTGACTTTCAAACACATGAATCAAGAGAAGCATGAAAAGGTAAATAGGGAAGAGAAATCATATGGGACGTACTAAAGTTGAACTGTTTACATTCCTATATGAAAAGATAGTATTTGTAACTCTTGAGACTTTTCTCAATATTTGGATAGTTGAGGGATCATATACATATATACAGAGGGCACAGGGTGAGTTGAATAGGAAGGGAGGATACCTAAAATATAAAATTAAGGGGTGAGAGAGGAATATATTGGGAGGAGAAAGGGAAAAATGGAATGGGGTAAATTATCTCATAAAAGAGGCAAGAAAATCTTTTTCAATGGAGGGGAAAGGGGGGGAGGTGAGAGGGAAAAAGTCTTACTCTCATCACATTTGCCTTAAGGAGGGAATAACATGTATACTCAATTTGGTATGGAAATATATCTCACACTACAGGAAAGTAGGGTGTGGGGAGAATGATAGAAGGGATGGCAAATGGGAGGAGGGGGTAATTAGAAGTAAATACTTTTGGGGAGTGACAAAGTCAAAAGAGAATAGAATAAATGGAGGGCA
>JAQQSK010015273.1:0-10838 GCA_028658325.1 Potorous gilbertii
CATAGAAGGTTATTTTCTTGGGGAACAGATAATTGCGCCATTCCTCTCTGATGAAGAAGGCCAATGCTTACCATCAGATAAAGACATAGGAGTCAAGGCCTCTGTATCCCAAACATCTGAAATAGATATCCAATGGGCTCAGACCATGGAAGAGCTCAAAAAGGATTTTGAAAATAAATAAATTTATCGTGGAAAGCAGTTATATTATTATCCTTGTGAATGAGATTAAAAGGCTCAGCTCCTCTATTACTCTATATACTTTTGATACAATAGTCACATATTAATATCTTGAGTTTTTGCTCTTTTGAATGTGTTTCCTAGCCTCTACTTCATTCACAGAGATAGAGAAGATGTTGCTGTTGCCAACAATAATAGAGAGGGTAAATATAGCTTCAAACAATCTGTCAGTCGACAAGCATATATTGTGCACCAGGAATGAGCACAGAAAAAGCACTGCAGCAGTAATGTGATTGAAGAGAAGAAAGATAATTAAAAGATGGCCTAGTCATTTTGTTCATTTTTGTTTTGTAGTGTGAATCTAGACACAAAGACTCTGGTTCCCTCCTTTTTCACTCTTTGACTGTTCAGACCTTCTAGAGATGATCTCTATGAAAAGTCAAACAAATGTGGCAGCTCTTCTTTCCTTCCCTTCCCTTCTGCCAGCAGTTGACAAGTTAGCAAATCTTATGTCAAGATTTTCATTGTTATTTAAGTTTCTCATAGTGCCTATTTTGTTAATTTTACACATTAACTTACTCTTGATATAAAGTTATGATCAGACATCATAACATCCATACAATATAGCTTATGGTACACAGATGTTAACAAGACAGAGGTGTGTACCTTATGAGTCAGTTAATAAATATTTTTTATGTGCTACTATATCACAAGTAATGTGCTAAGTCCTAGGGAGCCCATGAAAGGTAAAGCATAGACTCTGCTCTCAAGAAGTTCCTAATCTCATGAGGGAGACAACATACAAACAACCATGTACAAACAAACTATATACAAGATGAATTGGAGAAAATCAACAGAGGGAAAATAGAATTAAGATGGATATGGAAAGGCTTGTTTTTGGACTTTAGATGGGACTTAAAGGAAACCAGCAGGCAGAAATGAGAAGAAAGAGTATGTCAGGCAGGAGGATAGCCAGTACAAATATCTGGAGATGGAGTTTCTTGGTAAAGGAACAGTGAGAAGGCCAGTGTCATTGGATTACAGAGTATATTAGAGGCAAGGATAATTTAAAGAAGGCAAAAAAGGCATAAAAGGGGAGGTTAAAAAGATCCTCTGGTTTATATTTTATCCTGAAAGAAGAGAGTTGAGTAGAAAACAAACTAGAGAAAGAAGTCTTTTTCTGAAGATTGCTCTGACAGGTTTAATCCTAGGAAGAGATGTCCTCAATGTGTGTCCTGTGTTCTAATAACTAAGAATGAGTCAAATTCACTTCATATCTGAGGATGTGTTTCTGAAACTCATTCTGTCTTCACTTCCTAGATAACTACATCCAAGGAAGACTCAGTTTCTAACACTAGCAAAGCAAATTATCTAAAGTTCAGATCAAACAGGTTCAGAGAACTATTGTTTAGCATATTGCATAAATGGGCCAACAAATAATTAGGTTAGGAACATGAGAGGTCAGGGTTTATCTCATAGCCAAAATGAATACTAATGAAAAGTTAGAGTCAGGACAGCATAGAATCACAAGTTAGAGCAAGGGAGTAGATACTTACATATGTGTATATATATATATAGGCACTAAATAGCTACCTACAAAAATGGTGCTTTTTCTTTCACCTCTTTATTATACAGGTAATTGCATATGGTCCTGATAAATATAATCACTAAATCTGTGAAGAATGGAATACAGGTAAGCAAATTTGTTAGTCAGGGTCCTATTTACAAAGATAAATAGAATAGTACCCACTATAATCATATTTTTTCGTTTGAAATAGACTATGTAGCTTCCATTTGAAGCACTGAGAGGAGAGACAGAGAGTTTGAAATTCACAAATACATTTCAAACTCTTCATTTAGGATCATTATATTTGTTGTATATACATTGACATTTATAAACAAGATCTAAGTTCATTGTACTTTTTTCATTGAAATACATATACATTTACTTCAGGAACTGAAGGAAGATGTCAACTTCCACAATCTATAATTCCACTGAGTTTAAAAATGCCTAAAAAGGAGGTTTTAATGAAAAGAAGTTACCATTGCAACTACCACTGGGATGAATGTTCTTCTTTTCCATATAAATATGTATGTGTGCATATGTGTGTTATCTTACACAGTTTTGAAACTGATATAGACTTGTTTTATGTCACATGAATGCTTTGGTTAGGATGAATCCTGCTGACCTCAACCCTGTCCTCTCCCCATGATATTTCAATTTCCCTCCAATAGAGACAGAGGTGTACACATCCTTTTTATCATAACATTTTACACAGACACATAGATCCACATACTCAAAAAAAAAACAACTCTACAGTACAATATTAACTTTAAAGAGCTCTATGCATTTGCTACCTTTTTCCTGCTGAAAATCTTCTGATTTTGACATCATGGTTCAACTTGGAAAGAATGAATTCAATTCTTTCTGATCATTCACAAAACACTTTAAGGAAAGATCAAACTATCCCTTTGGTTTGTTATAGGTCAGTCATCTAGACAGAGAGATGGGATTTGAAGAGGATCTTGTGCTTTATGTTGAAAAAAAAAAGTGATTTTTTAAAAGAAATCATTCAACCTCTATTTCATGAATGTTCTGGTCATAACACATCACCACCCCCTCAAATACACACTTTTTAAAAAAAAAACCTCTGGGTCTATTCACCTGAATTATTTGTATTTCTCTTTCAGTTACTCATTTCCACCTATCTATATTATGCATTTTTTTTTCTTGAAACATGTTTTCTCAAATGTATTCATAATGTCTAGAGGCATTTTAAATTCAAATAGGTAATCAAAAACAAAAGAATAATTAAAGGAATCATAAGTATGGTACAACTAACTGGCAAACATTGCCAGTAACTTTCATATAAATTCATTGGTATCCCTTGCAGTCATTTCACATCATTCCACATCAGAGGCCCTTGTTAATGCTCATCCCATCCCATCCTATATATAAGTTCAACAGAACTTTACTTGAAAAACTTTTGGGTCCTTGGAAATCAATGCAACAGTTATTTTAAAACATGAGATGAGATAGAAATAAAATTCATCTAGAGCAATAAAATCTTAAGAGTTTCAAGAGAAATAATGAAGCTGATTAAAAAAATAGAAAAGTTGAACATTTGAAAAGATTAAGTATGGAAGACCATGTATATAATAGCATAGTAGCTGACTGACCTAAGGATACCATCTACTGTGATAAAGATGCTCTATTTGAAAAAATAAAACAAAAATGCATTGTTGGTGGAGTTATGAACTGATCCAACCATTCTGGAGAGCAATTTGGAACTATGCCAAAAGAGCTAGAAAACTGCATCACCTTTGATCCAGAAATACTACTTCTAGGACTGTAACCCAAAGAGATCATAAAAAAAGGAAAAGGACCCACTTGTACAAGAATAGTTACAGTAGTTCTTTCTGTGATGACAAAGAATTGGAAATTGAGGGGAAGTCCATCAGTTGGGGAATGGCTGAATAAGTTGTGGTGTATGAACGTAATGGAATACTACTGTTCCAACAAAATGACTTCAGAAAAACCTGGATTTACATGAACTGATGCTTAGTGAAGTCAGTAACATTGTGCTATGACCAACTTTGACATACTTAGCTCTTCTCAGCAATGCAATGGTCTAAAAAAATTTCAAAAGACTTAATTTGGAAATTGCTATCCAAACACGAAGAAAGAACTATGGTGCCAGAATGCAGATCAAAACATACTATTTTCTCTCTTTCTTTTTTTCTTTCTCACTGTTTTTTCCTTTTGTTCTGATTCTTCTTTCACCACATGACTCATGTGGAAATGTTTATTATGACTATACATGTGTAGTCTATGTAAGATTGCATATTTTCTTGTTGAGGGGAAAAGAGAGGGAGGGGGAAAATTTACAACTCAAAATCTTATAAGAGTGAATGTTGAAAACTAAAAATAAATTTAAAAAAGAAACCAAAAAACTTTTAGCAAAACTAGCAATCAGTACTGTCAAAAACTAGATGTATTATAGAAGAAGATACCTTTCATGACTATATATGTGGGATATAGTTTGACTAAACAAAGATGAGATGATCATAAAAATCTTAGTTTTATATGAAATTATTTATATTAATTAATTGAATTTACATTTAATTATTTGAGTTATTTGCGGATCAAATTATTTAATTAATAATTTAATTATTTGAAATTGAAAAGCATTTACACAAGCAAAATTTATGTCAAAAATTAAAAGGGAAATTTTTAACTAAGGAATTTTTTGCACCAATTACTCTTTTATATATGTCAGGAATTGATACAAATATGCATGAGTAATCCTTCAGTACTTAATGGTCAAATGATAAAAAGTTTCAGTTATCAAAGAAGAAATAGGAGCTACCAACAAGCATGTGAAAACATGCTTCAAATTGCTAATAATAGAGAAATTAAGACAGTTTTGAGGTTCTATATCATATTTAATAGATTGGTAAAAATGACAAAAGTAAAGGGCTATATTCATTCAGGAACACTGATGCCTCTCTGGGGAGCTATGATTGCTTTGTTCATTTTGGGAAGCAATTTCTCCCCCTAAAAATACCTTAAACTTGGAGTCAATGATACTACTCCTAGAAATAGAGCTAGGTTAAAGATAGAGAATAAGGACTCATACCTTCAAAATTATTTAGAGTAGGATTTTTTATTTCAACTAAGAATTAGAAACTATGTGGCTGCCTCTTAATTGGAAGATGGCTGAACAAATTTGTTAACTATTACAATGCCCAAATTCTTAAGCTTTTGGATTTCATGGGCCACTTTGTAAGTCTGTTGAATTCTATGACTTCTCAGAATCATGTTTTTAAATGAATAAATTAAATACATAAGATTAAAAATGAAATAAAAAGACGAAAGAAAATAAAAATGTATTATTTTTAGTCTAAGTTCCCATAATTCCTAAAATCTACCCATAACACCTTAAATTTCCATGGAGTCAATCATATTACAGAATATTATTACCCAATAAGAAATTTTATACAGATAAGATATATATGGGTGTATGAAGTATGCATATATGTATATATACATATATGTGTATGTATGTGATATGTCCTGGAAAACCCAAAGAGAACGAAATGATGAAGAGTAAAATAAGCAAAATTCCCACCATAATATGTACAATAACTATAATAACATAAAGGAAAGTGGTTTTGAAAGAATTAGGATTTGTCATCAACCCAATAACTTATAATGACTTCACAAGATCGATGACGAACCACGTTCTCCCAGTTCTTGATAGAGGGATAATGGGCTCAGGGCACACAACAAGGTATATGTTTTCAAACATGACCAAAGGGTTAATTAGTTTTTCCTATACTTATACGTTACAAGAGAAACACGTGGATTGGGGATGGGAAGCAAGTGAGTTTACAGCAGGGGTGGGGACCCTGCAGCCACATGTGACCCACCAAGTCCTCAAGTGCAGTCCTTTGACTGAATCTGAACTTCACAGAACAAATCCCTTTAATAAAAGATTTGATACGTAAAACTTGGACGCAGTCAAAAAGCAGCACCCAAGGAACTAGAAGGTCACATGTCACTTTGAGGCTGCAGGGTCCCCACCCCTGGGTTAGGGAGAGATGTTAATGGGTAGTGGTATTGATGGAAGGAGGAGGAGGAGAAGAAGAAGAAGGAAAGTGAAGAAAGAAAGAGAAGATGATGAAGAAGGAGGAGGAGGAGAAGAAGAAGAAGAAGAATTTCAATCAAACATTTAAAAATACTCCAAACACAGAAGAGAAGGAGATATAGATAAGCACAGGAACTGTTTTACTATCCTACTAAATTTAATATATATTTTTAAAAACTGTGTATAATAAAAACTCACAATTTCATATACATTCTTGATTTCTGTCCTTTATATACTGAAATATATTTGCTGAAACTCAAAATGAAAAAGGGAAAAGGTATGAAGTACTTAGTTAATATAATACATCAGGGTAATAATGTTTCATTTTTCTCCACAGGAAAGAGTTATAATCTGACTGGTAAATTTACCAATGTTTCCAATGAGTTAATTTAGAAGTATTTATTCTAATATTATAATTATTTAATATTTCTGAACCAGTGGACTAGGTCATGCAATTCACTGAACAAAAATGCCTGTACTTTCAGACTGACAAAGTGCCCAGTTGCTATGTTCTTATATACGCATTCTTGAAGACATTAATTCTTGATTCATATAAATATTATAGATTATTTAATGTTAGAAGAAGACCTTGCAGAATATCTAATCCAAACTCCCTCATTTTACAAAGAAGGTAACTAAGACCTAGAAAAACAGAAGAAAATTGTTCAAGATTACCGAAGTAGTACATAGCAGAATCACATTTCACGTACAACTCCTCTGACTTCAAATCCACTTCTCTTTTCTGTTACACTATGTTGCCTCCTAAACATAGTATTTTTACTTTACAAAGTAAATTTACTTTTAAATAGAATGCTTTCTGTTTTTATTAAATTTTGTGGTTAAACTGCAAATACTATTTACCACAAATCCTGAAAATATCATACCATAGTTTCCTGAACTTAATAAATTAGTAATAGTAGGCATGAAATCTAAATTCTAAAGAATGACAAGATAAATTTTTTCTGGGAATTTTAACATTTTCCTCCCCGCCCCACTTTGTTTACTTCTGTTATTTCTTTGTAATAAGGAACTCTTGAAGTGGAAATAATCTCCACCAATGTAGATAGCAACCTCATTGTTGGAGAACTGGAACACAAAGGGATTAAATTACTTTTACCCATTGTCATGCAGCCAATATGCATTAAATATGATTCTTCTTGACTCTAAGTATAATCCTTTATCTACTGTGCCATGCTCCCTCTGTTGAGATAAATGTGACAGATATTCTCTTAGAGGAGATACAATTATTCAACCTACATTATGATGCATCATAAGTGGCCATTGCAAAGAAATATACTCATGGCTATATCTAGGAGTGTATGTGTGTCTGTGTGTGTGTGTGTGTGTGTGTGCGTGTAAGAGAGAAAGAGAAAGAGAGAGAGAGAGAGAGAGAGAGAGAGATGAGATGAGATGAATTATAATTTCAGTATCTCTTGTGGTTTCTCTAAGTATTAAAGAACTACAATAATAATGAAACATCATCTTTGTTATGTTGTCTCTCACCAATAATAAGATTATCCTATTAAAAATATCAAAAGCTGTTTTTTGTTTTATTAAGATTTGGATAGTATATGAACTTTTAACCACTCTCTTTAAGTACACCTATGGTATTTTAACACTATGATCAGAATAGACCATTAGAACTGAAGATAAGCTAGCTCAGTTCCCTCAGGTTTAAGAGTTGAAAGGAACTGTCCAAGGTCCCAAATAGGTAATTAGTGGCAAAGATAGGACTGAAATCTAGATTTCTTGCTTCTTTGTCCAGTATTCTTTGTGCTACAGCACACTGGACCATTATATATACATTTCCTATATGTAAAGACATTTCATTTGGGAAAAAAATGTTTATTTAGCTACAAATATTGTATATCCTCACGGCAAAATTTCAAAGTTGTCAATTCTATCTGAAAATCATATTGTGCAGTGTTAATGTCCTTTTCTTAAGTTACTCATATGAAACTGAACATAGTCATCAACCAAAATGAAACACATAATGCTATTTACAAGTTGCCAGTTATCTTCAGAAACATTACATTTGTAGTTATGAAACATACAGAAGACAAACTGAAGCAATGAGTGCCTATCAAGACTGTAATGAAGTATTCAAATCTAGTGCAAAGAACTAACTTCATTAAGATAATATCAGTGGTACCAGCTAAGACAATTTGAACCTAAAATGAAATATTTTAGTAAATAGACTTTCATTTGCAATCAGCTGTGTTTTCATGTTTTGATATTGTTTTAGGAAATAGCATTACTGCACTTAGGAATTAAGATATGTTTTTAACTCATTTTGTAAGATGGTGTCATCTATTTGTTATTGATTATGATCCAGTTGTTTTCCTCAGCTTAGCTGAAAAATTCTACTCAATCCTAGTTGGTTCTTGTTTTAAAAATACCACAAATTAATTTTTCTCTCTTTTGAACTAAAATAAATTACTTAGAGTGACTAATAATACCAATAAAATATTTAAACTCCTCCTCATTAATGTTACCCCTTTCACCGACAGTTTCTTAAAAGTTTAAATGCCACATTAATCAAGATTTATTTATAAAGAGATATGTTACAAATAAATTTTCAACCAATTTTCAAAATAAATGGAAATAATGTGTTAATGAGTTCATAAAAATAAGAAGACTTAATATGTTGCCAGAAAACTGTGTAAAGGAAAAGAGAACAGAGAACTTCCTCACACTGTAAGCATAATGAAATTATAATGTTAAGAAAATATTGAGAAAAAGAATCAACCTAGGGCAGATAGACCTCTGAAAAGGAAAGAAAACAAAAAGGCAGGAAAAAATATATAAATCAGTTTTAGATGTTAAATACTACTTGTCTTCTGGCAGCCACTTACGGGCCAGTATTCAAGGTCCTCTACCAACAGCTGTTAGATTTTATTCCTTGGGAAGATCACTGAAGAGGGAAGCAGGAGGAAGTTACACGGGGGACATTCACTGGCCCACATCTAGGTCTTATCAAGAAACTTTCTTTTTTTTCTTTCAAGTTTGAACTAATAATCCATATATCCAGCAAATTTCAAGTAATTCAATAGTGTCTACATGTGGAGGCATCTGGGATAAAGTCAGTCAAGTTTAATTGGTAAGGAATTTGGGAATAGTAGGCCAGGCTTGGAAGTGGCAGAGCTCCAATGGGCAGGATCATCTCTACTAGAACAGGCAAGCTGCCTTGTGGATTTAATGGGTGTTTTTTTGTTTTAGTCAATTGTTGTATTCATCTTTCATTGCTGAAGAAGACCACGCCATCAGAGAAATGATGACATGACTTGCACTTGACTTTGCTTTGAGTGATGAAGGGCTATGCAGTTCACCAGCCTCACTCCAGAGCCATCTGAATCCAGTGACCAGATATTCTTCAGGATGACTGGAGATGACCCAGGATGCACTGGGACACCTTGGCCTGCTTAGGCCAAGGTCTATTCAGGTTCTCACTTGGGGTGAGGTAACCTCCATTCAGTGAATAGACCTGTTTAAGAAGTAATCAAAGGGTGGCCCTTTTAATGAAGCAAAGAAAAATAACTACATCAGACTGAGAGGGAAACAGTAACAGTTACTATTGATAATTATTCTTAAGCAAGGAGGGTCCAGAAAACAGCCCTTAAATGGAGCTTGATCAGAGGCTGAGTATTGTCCAATCTATGGACTTCAGTGTGCAGTAGGCTTGAGGTTTCAGGGGTTAGTCAATTAGGATTGTAGTCACTACTGTACAATTTTGCTATCCCCCACTCACGCCACCATCAAAAAAATTACCAGCATTCTGAGGCAACCCTAAGAAGAGACTGGAGGCTATATCATTGGCAATTTCATTGTATGACATCTGTATTCTTATTGTTTTGGGCTTTTGTTTGTTTGTTTAACCTGTTTGCTAGATTTGTCTTCTGCAGACTTTGTGCCCTCTGCTTGTGGATGACTGACTGCTTCAATTGGATATCACCCTCTGTTCAAGGGACACCTTGAACTCCTGGACCTGTCATTGACCAAGCTGCAGATACCAGCTATGACACATCACCCCTGGACCTGGCCTTGCTAATTCTGACTCTATTAATGGGGGAAACAGGGCACCCTCTTTCAGAGGTGCTAGATAAGATTTCACACTTCCAACTAAGTCAAATGACTTAGGGGAATGGGGAAAAGATAAATTCCTCAAGACAGAAGAGCAAATAATCAGTGGATTTGAAGTCAAAATAAATTAACAAAGAAAGAATTATTTACTGCTTTATTAAGAGCAGGGATAGATTTTGGAAGAACAGATGGTATTCCAGCTAATGAACTATATAAGATGTATAGTGAAAAGGTACTTAATATTAGACTGAATAGGGCAGTAGGAACCGCCCCTATAGATCTTCCTGAAGTATTGTCTCCAAGTCTCTCACACCTTCTGGGAGAACAGGAAATTGCCCAAGCTCAGATTAAAGAGATACACAGACTGGATTATAGACTCCATATCAGTCTAACCATATATTGGAAAAATGGATCAACCACTGTAACTGTTGTTTATTCAGGAGAATATGATTACCAAATTGTGCCCATAACTCATATATTTTACCATGAATAGGGTTATGACAGTGGGTTCACTGGCTCCAGAAGCATGGTTGATGAATGCTATGGTAAGGGAAGTTTCCCTGCCCCTTAATAGGCCCATGTGACCTGTTTTGAACTTTGATCTAGCCCACAACCTAAGTCACATGGAGATGGTAGTGGGAGAAGTCTGTTGAATGTCTGGAGCAAGAGGGGTGGAGCTGAGAGAGAGTGAGGCAGAGCTGAGAGAGAGTGAGGCAGAGCAGAGTAGAGCAGCTAGCATGAATGAGAGAGGGAATGATTTTGCCTAAGGGAGTTTGTTTGTGGAGCAGCCTGACAGAGGGAAGGCTTATGGATGGTGGTGTTCCTTGAATTGATAATGTGTATAGATTTCTTTGTTACTGGTGGAATTGGCTTTCTGACATCTACTTATATATTTTGGTTTCATCTTTGAGAGAATTTATATTTTGTGAA
>JAQQSK010015274.1:0-10838 GCA_028658325.1 Potorous gilbertii
ATATGGCCTATATTGAATTGCCTGCCTTCCCAAAGGGAATGGGTGGGGAGGGAGGGATGGGGAGAAGTTGGAACTCAAAGTTTTAGGAACACTGTTAAGTATTGTTCTTGCTACTAGGAAATAAGAAATACAGGCAATGGGGAATAGAAGGTTATCTGGCCCTACAGGACAAAAGAGGAGATGTGGACAATGGAAGGGAGGGATGATAGAAGAGAGTGCAGATTGGTGATAGGGGAAATTAGAATGCTTGGTGTATTGGGGTGGGGGGAGGGGAAAACTGAAGAGAAAATTTGGAACCCAAAATTTTGTGAAAATGAATGTAAAAAGTCAAATAAATAAATTTATATTCAATAAATAAATAAATGGGCTTTTTGGTGAAAGAATAAATAAAGAAATAAAGCAAGTACTGTGTTATACTAAAAAAGAAGAAGAAAAAATAAAGAAAATACTACAGACAGCCAGAAAGAAACCATTCAAATATCGAGGAGCTACACTCAGGATCAAACAGGACCTTGACTCTTTTACATTAAAAGATTGACGTATTTGGAATGATATTCTATTAGGCAAGGAGCTGGGACTACAACCAAGGATCAATTACCCAGCAAAGTTGAGCATAGTATTTCCGGCAAGGTGATGGACATTCAGTGAAATAAGGGATTTCTAGACCTTCCTGATGAGAAGGCCAGAACTCAATAGAAAATTTGATCTTCAAATGCAAGTCTCAAGAGAAGCATAAAAAGATAAAGAGTAAAAAAATATGTTACTCAATATGGGCAAACAGTTTACAACCCTATAAGGGAAGATGATACTTGTTAATCTTGAGAACTGAATATTCATTATGAAATATGAAAGGAATACACATAGATAGAGGGAGTGGATATAAAATAAATGATGTGTTGATAAAAATATGATTTAAAGGTGTGAAGGGGTTGTAAAAGGAGATGCGAAAAGGAGGCAGTAAATGGTAAATTACATAACAGGAAGAGGCACAAAATTATATTACAGTAAAGGGAAAGACAGGAGGGAGATAAGCATTGTTTGATATTCACTCTCATCTGATTTGGTTCAAGGAAGGAACAACAAATTTCATTAAGTATATAGATCTAACTAGTTCTATAGGCAGTAGGAGGGGAAGGGAGAAAAAAAAGGGAGGGGAGCCTAAAAGGGAGGGAAGACATGACAGTAAAGGACATGAAAAGGGAGAAGGCTGAAAAAAGAAAGGGAAGTCTGAGGGAGGTGATGGTCAAAAATTAAAACTCTATTGTAAAGGGTAACGGAGAAGGGAGAACTAAAAGCACAAATGGTGGAAAAGAGATTAGAGGGACAGACACAGATAGTAATCATAAATGCGAATGTGAATAGGATGAACTCTCCAATAAAGCAGAGATGGATATCAGAATGGATTAAGAACCATAAGCCAGCAATATTTTGTTTACCAGAAACACATTTAAAGCAGGGAGAAACATATAAGGTAAAGGTAACAGGTTGGAGCAAAACATATTGTGCTTTATGTGACGTAAAAAAAGCAGGGATAGCAAACTTTATCTCAGACAAAAGAAAAGCAGAAACAGATCTAATCAAGAGATAAGGAAGGAAATTACATCTTGTTAAAAGGCACCATAGACAGCGAAGCAATATCATTGCTAAACATGTATGCTCTAAGTGGTATATCATCCACATACTTAGAGGAGAAGTTAAGGGAGTTACAGGAAGAAATAGAGAGCAAAACTATATCAGTGGGGGAGCTCAACCTCCCCTTCTCTGAATTTGATAAATCAAACCTCAAAATAAACAAGAAAGAAATTAAGAAGTGAATAAAACTTTGGATAAGATAGACATGATAGATCTCTGGAGAAAATTAAATAGGGATAGAAAGCAATATACCTTTTCCTCACGATCAGCTAGGGGTGCAGTGGATAGAGCACCAGTGCAGAAGTCAGGAGGACCTGACTTCAAATCTCACCTCAGACACTTGACACTCAATAGCTGTGTGACCTTGGGCAAGTCACTTAACCACAATTGCCTCATCCTGATGAATATCTGATCACTGGATTCAGATGGCTCTGGGGGAGAAGTGAGGATGGTGACCCGCACAGCACCCCCTCCACTCAAAACGAAGTCAAGTGCAAGTCATGTCATTATTTCTCTGATGGCATGATGTTCTTTAGGTACAAAAGGATGAACAGACACACACACATACACACACACACACACACACACACACAAATCTTTTTCTCAGTGGTACATGGGACACATACGAAAACTGACCATGTTCTAGAGCATATAAACTTCACAATCCAGTGCAGAAACGCAGAGATAGCTAGCCAATGCATCCTTCTCAAATCATAATGTAATAAAAATAATATTTTTAATAAAAGACCATAGAAAGATAGACAAAAAATTAATAGGAAATGAAACAACCTAATCTTAAAGAATGAGTGGGTTAAACAACAAATCATTGAAAAAATTAACTTCATTCAAAAGAAAGATATTAATGAGACAACCTACTAAATCTTATAGGATACTGTAAAAGCAGTTCTTAGGGGAAGTTTTATGCCTGCGAATGCCTACATGAACAAAATAGAGAAAGAGGAGATCAAATAATTGGTCATGCAGCTGAAAAAGCTAGAAAAAGAACAAATTGAAAATCGCCAGTTTAAATAATAAATCAGAATATTGAAAATCAAAGGAGAGATTAATAAAATTGAAATTAAGAAAACTATTGAACTAATAGATAAAACTAAAATTTGGTTTTATTTTTAAAAATGAATAAAATTGATACACCTGTCATTAATTTGATTAAAAAAAGAAAGAAGAAAATCAGTTTACCAATATCAAAAATGAAAAGGATGAGCTCACCTCCAATGAAGAGGAAATTAAAACAATAATTAAAAATCACTTTGCCCAACTGTATGCCCATAAATTCAATAATCTGTATTAGATGGTTGATTATTTTAAAAATATAAATTGCACAGATTAACAGAAGAGGAAGTTGAATTCTTAACCCCATCTCAGAAAAAGAAATTGAACAAGCCATCTATGAATTCTCAAGGAAAAAAATCTCAAGAATTGGTTGGATTTACAAGTGAATTCTATCAAGCATTTAAAGAATAGTTAATTCCAATGCAATATAGACCACTTGGGAAAACTGGGGAAAAAGGTATCCTTCCAAATTCTTTTTATGGTACAAATACAGTTTTAATACATAAAGCAATAAAAGTCAAAACAGAAAACAAAAATTATAGACCAATTTGTCTAATGAATACAGATGCAAAACTTTTAAATAAGACTTTAGCAAAAAGAATACAGCAACTTATCATGAGAATAATACATTATAATCAGATAGATTTATACCAGGAGTGCAGGGCTGGTTCAATATTCAGAAAACCATTAGCTTTATTGGTCATATCAACAACAAAACAAACAGAAACCACATGATTATCTCAAAAGATTCAGAAAACCCTTTTGACAAAATACAACATTCATTCCTATTGAAAACACTGGAGAGCATAGGAATGAATGGAACTTTCCATAAAATAATAAGCAGTATCTACCTAAAACCTTCAGCAAGAATTATATGCAATGGGGAAAAGCTAGATGCATTTCCAGTAAGATCAGATGTGAAACAAGGACCTCCATTATCACCACTACTATTCAACGTGGTACTAGAAATGTTAGCTGTAGCAATAAGAGAAGAAAAAGAAATTGAAGGAATTAGAATAGGCAAAATTATCACTCTTTGCAGATGATATGATGATATACTTAGAGAATCCCAGAGAATCAAGTAAAAGACTACTTGAAATAATAAATATTTTCAACACAGTTGCAGGTTACAAAATAAACTCACACAGATCTTCTACATTTCTATATATTACTAACAAAGCCCAACAGGAAGAGACAGAAAGAGAAATCCCATTTAAAGCTAGAGTAGACACTATAAAATATTTTGGAGTCTATCTGCTAAAGCAAACCCAAGAACTATATGAACACAATTACAAAACACTTTTTGTACAAATAAAGTCAGATCTAAGTAAGTGGAAAAACATCACTTACTCGTGGGTAGGCTGAGTCAGTTTAATTAAAATGACAATTCTACATAAATTAATTTACTTATTCAGTGCCATACCAATCAAATTATCAGATAATTATTTTCTAGAGCTATAAAAAATACTATCAAAATTCATCTGGAAGAACAAAAGGCCCAGAATATCAAGGGAACTAATGAAAAAGAAAATGCTAAGGAAAGTGGACTTGATCTACCCGATCTCAAATTGTATTATAAAGCAGCAACTATCAAAACCACTTGGTACTGGCTAAGAAGCAGAAGGGTAGACCAATGTAATAGATTAGATACTCAAGATATAGTAGTCAATGAATGTAGTGATCTATTGTTCAATAAATCCAAGGACTCCAGAATCTGAGATGAGAAGTCATTGTTCAACAAAAATGCTGGGAACACTGGATAACAGTGTGGTGGAAACTAGGCATGAATCACTGCCTAACACCATACACAAGAATAAAGTCCAAATGGATACATGATCTAGGTATAAAGATTAATACTGTAAACAAATAAAGGGAGCAAGGAATAGTGTATTTATCAGATTTATGGAGAAGGGAAGAAAGTTTTACTAAACAAGATACAGAAAACATTATGCAAAATGGATAATTTTGATTGCATTAAATTGAAAAGTTTTTGCACAAACAAACCCAATGCAACCAAGATTAGGAGGGAAGGTGAAAACGGGGAAAGAATTTTTGCAAGTAGTGTCTGAGATAAAGGCCTCATTTCTAAAATATATAGAGAACTGAATAAAATATGCAAGAATACAAGTCATCCCCCAATTGATAAATGGTCAAAGAATATGACCACACAGTTTTCAGAGGAAGAAATTAAAGATATCTTTATTCATATGAAAAAATGCTCTGAGTCTTTATTGATTAGAGAGATGCAAATCAAAACAACTCTGAGATACCATATCATACCTATTAGATTGGCTAACATGGCAAAACAGGAAAATGATAAATGTTGGAGATGTGGGAGAGTTGGAACACTAATTCATTCTTGGTGGATCTGTGAGCTGATCCAACCATTGTGGAGAGCAATTTGCAACTATGCCTAAAGGGCTGCAAAAATGTGCATACCCTGTGACCCAGCAGTACTGCTTTTAGGATTGTATCCCCAAGAGATCATAAAAATGGGGAAGAGTCCCACATGTACAAAAATATTTATAGCTGCACTCTTCGTGGTGGCCAAAAACTGGAAATCAAGGGGATGCCCATCAATTGGGGAATGACTGAATACATTGTGGTATATGAATGCAATGGAATACTATTGTGCTATAAGAAATGATGAAAAGGAAGACCTCAGAGAGACTCGGAAAGACTTATATGAACTAATGTTGAGTGAAAGGAGCAGAACCAGGAGAACTTTGTGTACAGCAACAACCATAGTGCTCAAGGAAATTTTCTAGTAGACTTAGTACTTCATTGCAATGCAAGGACTTAGAAAATTCCCAATGGTCACTTAAGGCAAAATGCCTTCCACATCCAGAGAAAGAACTATGGAATTCAATCACTGAATGAAGCATATCATTTTCTTTCTTATTGTGTTTTGGTTTGTTTTATGATTTCTCCCATTCATTTTAGTTCTGCTTTGCAACATGACTAAGGTGAAAATGTATTTAATAGAAATATATGTGAAAACTACATAAAATCATATGCCATCTCAGGGAGAGAGTGGGAAGGTGGGGGGCAAGGAGGGGAGGGAGGGGAAAAACTCTAAGATATATGGAAGTGATTGTAGAACAGTGAAAACAAATAAAATGATAAAAAAGAGACAAAATAAATAAACAAAATTATGACCATAGGAGTATGTTTTTGTCTAACACCAAGAACTATTTTATACAGGTATGGAAGACATCTAGGTGTTTCCTTTTTTTTGTGAATGATATTGTGATGATAGCATCAAGAGTCAGAACTCTTGAGAATTTTTAAAGTTAGATCAGTGATTACTCAAAAAGAGATATCAATACAGAAAAAGAAATAAATAGAAACTTCCGAGTATTCAGACTCTGACATGCAATTAGTTGGATGGATGAATGCTTGGGCTTATTGGTCTGTACTTAAAATTTGGACGGACACTTCAATTTGACAGTTAGCTCGGCTCAGAATTGAATAAGGTGAGGAGGAGAATGAGCTAGATTGTTTTAGGGGAAATTACACAATTATTTTAATGCCCTCAAGAAACAAAGGAATATTTTTTTTTAAATAAAGAAGATTTTTGTTGATGTCTTTTGCTTCATCATGATTTTCTGCCCTCCATCCCTCCCAAAGAGTCATCCCATGTAAACTATTATTTTTAAGGAAAATCAATTTTGAAAATAGGACAAAATCAGCACAACTGATCAATACATTTTAAAAGTCTGAAAATATGTGCTGTGTGTAACATTTATGGACCTGTCACATTACAAATGGGTGTGGTGGGAGAGTCTTCTTTAGAGTCATGTTTGTTCTAAATGATTTTCTAGCATTTTATTTAGATTGTGTGTGTTTATGTGTGTTCTTCCCATTTAAATTGCTGTAATAATTGGGTATATTGTTTTCTTGCCTCTGCTTACTTCTCTGTATCAGTTCATGAAGATCTTTCCATGCTTCTTTGTCTTCATTGTATTTATCATAGCACGATAATATTGCATTGCATCTATTTGCCGCAGATTGTTTAGCTATTTAACAACAACATCTATGATAAAAACTAACATATTGCTTAATATGTGCTATGTACTTTGCTATGTGCTATGTATCTTTCGGTCCTCCTAACAACCCTGGGAGCTAAATGCTCTTATTATCTCCATTTTACAGATGGAAAAACTTAGGTTAACAGAAGATAATTACACAGCTAGTAAGTGAGACCAGATTTGAATCTGGGTCTTCCTGAGTTCATAATTAGAGCTCTTTTTATCCACTCTGCCAACCTACTGCCTCATTTTCCACTTGATGGGTATTTACTTTGTTTCCTATTATTAAAATGCTGTTGTAATTATTTTCATGTACATGAGAACTTTGTTCTTATCAATGACTTCCTTGGGGTGGAAGCACAGTAAATGAATTTTTGGGTTACAGCGTATGGATGTTTAGTTACATTTATTTGCATAATTCCAAATTGCTTTCCAAAATGTTTGCATCACTTTGCAATTCCACAAACAATGTAGCACTATGCCTATATTCCCACAAACCTTCCAACACTGACCACATTTTTTTTTTGTCTTTGCCAATTTTCAGGATGAGAAAAGAAACTTCTGATATGATTTTATATATCTCTCATTTTTAGTGATTTACTCATGTGATTGTTAATAGTTTGCAAATCTTCTCTTGAGAACTGTTTATTTATATCCTTTCACAACTTTTCTACTGAGGACTGACTTCTTGTCATATTTATATATCTATCCCTACACTACCTATCGGTTAATTAAAAAATATCTTAGAAACCAAATTGTTATTAGGGAAATTTGATTCAAAGATATTTTCTCCCATTCAAGTGCTCCCCTTTTTATTCTGAGTGTATTAATTTTGCCTATGTATAAGATTTTTAATTTCATATAATGAAACTTATCTATTTATCTTTTGAAATTGTATCTAATTAGTTAAGAACATTCCTTACCCATACCTGTGACAGTTTATATATTCCACTTCTCTTCTATTTGTTTCATAGTGTAATATTAAGGTTATGTGTCCATTTATAATGTATTAAGAAATAAGGTGTAAAGTTTTGGTTTAAGTCTCATTTCTATCAAGATTCATTCCAGTGTTCCCAGGAGATTTTTTTAATCAACTAAGGATTTTTTGTTCTTAAGTAATTTGTGCTTTTCTTTTTACTTTTTTGAATACGGAGTTATTTAGAGGTACTATTTCTATTTTTTTCTTATCTAGTCTATTTTATTCATCTACTTCTATATTTTAAAACCAAATAACAAGTTATTTTTATGATTGCTGTCTAATAGTTTGAAGTCTGAATGTATTACTTGACCTTTATTTTTACCTTTTTTTCACCATTTCCCTTGATAATCTAAATCCTTTGCTTGTCCCAAATAAATTTTATAATTTTATTAAATTTTACAAACTATCCCTTTCCTAATTTATTTGGTAGAGCATTAAAAGTGCAAATTAACTTTAGCAGTATTATTCTTTTTATTATATTGACCCAGTCCAACCATGAACACTGAGTATTTCTCCATCTCTTTAAATTATTCTTTATTTTTTCAAGGAGCACTAATCTTTATCACTGAATGATAAATGAGCACTGATGATAAATCTTTTTGTGCTTTGGTAGATGATTCCCAAATACTCCACACATTTTATGGTTGTTAAAATGGAATTTCCCTTTATATTACCTCTTCTTTGATTTTTTTGTTATTATATGGAGATGTAGTTGATTTTTAGTGGTTTATTTTGTAGTCTGCTCCTCTGTGGAATGTATTATCTTTCTTAGTGTTTGCTGATTGCCTAGAATTGTCAAAGTAAGCCATCATATCATCAGCTTATGGGAAAGGTTTTATCTCCTCTTTACTTGTACTTATGCCTTAAATTTCTTTCTCTTCTCACTGTTTTTGCTATGATTTCTATAACTATAAAACAATAGTTGGGGAAGTAGATTTAATTTCTTTATTCTCATATTTATTGGGAAATATTCTAGCGTATCTCCATTTCATGTGAGGTTTGCTTTTGGTATTAGATATATTTTATATTTTAAAAATCCTATTCCTATAATTTATAGCATTTTTAAAAGATATAAATAGATAGTGAATGGGGTTAAAATGTTTTTTTCTTCTGTCTACCAAGATAATCATGTAGTTTTGGATGTTTTTGTTTTTATTATGATTAGTTATATTGGTGTTTTCCAAATGTAGACTCATCTTTACTCTGGTATAAATCTAGTATAAATCCCTACTATAAATCCAACTCGGTCCTAATGAATAATTTGTTAGGTATATCACTGTAGTCTGTTTAATAAGGTTGTTTTTAATTTTTTTGAATTGATATTCATTAATAATACTGGTTTATTTTTTTCCTTTTGTGTTTTATAATTCCATCATTTAAATATTACAACTTCAGAGATTTTACAGGGAAACTGAAAGTCTCACTCAGGCACATTTGACTAGTTACTCATCTCTCATACGATAGGCAGAGATACCGGAGATTGCCTGAAATGCAATTGAACACATCTGGAGGCTGGCATTTCAGAAAATGGGTATGGCAAGAATACCAGGCAGGAAGATTTGCATTTGGAGAAAATATAGCTTGTCACAAGAAGAGTTAGGATGTATTAACTAGTCTAAGGAACATTCTGGATTTTACTTTTTATTATCCTGTGATTAAGTTTCTTCCCTTCTGGACCTTTCTAAGAATCTAGATTTGTGCTAAACCTGAGAACTCCTTCCATAGATGTCACAAGATTAGGGTGAAGTTCTGAAGTAAGGAGGACATATTCATGAATCATCTACTGCATTCCTCTCAGAATACCCTGGTTAATTGTATAGATTCTAGTGAATGAAGAAAAGAATAATGTGATATGGTTCAATTTATTCAATATCTATTCACTGACTCTTTCTTGAATTTGTACTCTGTGCCAGGGATTAAAAGGCATAACTGAACAAACCCATCCCTACAGGGACCTTAAAGGGATTCCTTAAAGGCATAAAAACAAGTCAAGAAGAGATAACTGTCCTTATAAGTTGATAGCAAATACAAAGTATACAATAATTTTTATCATTGTCAATTTGTAATACAAAGTACTTTCTGGTGGAGGGAGAAAGCTTTAGTGTAATCCAGGTTACTCTTTAAACCCGGAGCATTCTGCTTGCTGTTGTTTAGGTGAGACTCTACATTGGTGGGGAGAAAGGCTGCTTACCTTTGTGAGGGAGGTGACTGTGGTAGCTGTGGAGAAAAGGGACATTTTTTTCTTCAAGAAATGAGACACATGATACTAGACTCTTCAGTAATGACATATACAGAAAGACACACACAGGGGAAGTTTCCCTACATGAAGACATGTAGGGAAAGCTAACTTCTTAATATGTTTCTGGCTTTCAGTTTACCTTTGTAGACTTTTGGGCAGTTTTCCATTTCCTGAAATTGAGACCTCTTGGGGGCGGAGCCAAGATGGCGGAGTAGAAAGACTCACATTTGCTAGCTCCGAATCCACAGCCCATAGATTTCCTCTAAAAAGAACTCCTGACAAATTCTGGAACAGTGGAAGCCGCGCAGCAACACAGTGAAGGAGATTTCCATTGCAGAGAGCCCTGAAAAACTGACCGCAAAGGTACCCCAGATGGGAGCGGAGCCCTGCACTGCAGAGTCCTCCCTTCCCCCTCCCCGGCCACCCGGCACTGAGAGGAGTGTGCAGACCCAAGCAGGCTTCAGGGACCAGAATCTCTGGCAGCTGCGAAGGTCCCTCCACCCACAGACGCACAGGTAAGTGAGAGAGACGGGCTGAGAGGGGAGCGGGGTATCTCCAGGACCCGGACGCCCTCGGGAGGCTGTGGCCGCTGCAGAGGCAGAGGCCGCTTGGCCAGAGGCTCGCAGAGCAGGCAGGAGCTCCACCCCAGCTCCATTACAAAAGATCTCTGCATAAACCCCCTGAGGGAACTGAGCCTGAGAGGTGGCCCTGCCCCCACCTGAGAACCAACAGATAAGCTCCCACTGAAGAGCAGTCAGGCCTGCCGCCAAAAGCCCTGAGGCTGGGGAGCAGCATTTGAATCTCAGACCCCAATCACTAGCTGGACGGATCTAGGCCAGGGGGTGGAGAGGACTCTTAGAAATCAAGTAACTGGCTGGGAAAATGC
>JAQQSK010015275.1:0-10838 GCA_028658325.1 Potorous gilbertii
GGTCCAAGAGCTGAAATGAATGGATGAACTAGTTGCTGATTAGAGAATTCCTAAGTGAAGGAATCTGCCAGATATTAGGAAGCCAAAATATAGAGTGCCAGCAAGTTAAGACTTAGACTCATTCAAGCTGCTTCTCTGAAACTTAGCCTATTTATTCATCTATTTGTATTCATTCATTTATTTCTTTCTATTCATTCATTCATTGGGTTATTTGTTCCTCGATTCATTCATTTGCTTATTTACGTATTTAGCAACTTGATTCAACTATTGGTTCATCTATTTATTTCTTTGATTATTCATTCATTCATTTATGTTGTAGAGGCTTTTGTGCCTGTTCCTTATTTGGTGTTGATATCCCAAATCACCCTGGAGGAGTTCTATTGCTTCTTCCTAACTCAGAGAGCTCCACTAAGGTGCTTAAATTTAGGTCTGTAGGATAGGTGTACACCAGGGATTCTTCAGCTAAGGTCTATGGATTGATTTATGGTTGTCTTAAAGTGATCACTGAATTTCAGCATAATTCACTTCCTTTTTAATCTTATGTAATTTCTTTTAGATTTAAATGTTAATCTGAAAAGAGATATCAAAGGAGTTTATGAGACACCTCCCCCTCCCAAAATTTGAGAACTCCTGTTTTACATGAATGAGGAACTATCTTTTCATTAGATAGCATACAGTCAAAAATAAATGTTGTTAATGGTTAACTGAAATCTCTTCCTAGCCCATCTGAGACATTATGTAAAAATTGAAAAGGGGCATATGAAAAGTCCACACCCATCTATCTTGGGCATCTTCCTTTTCATAGGTTGATGATGGAAGTAGACCTGGTGAAAAGCTCTCTGCAGATGTGATTACGTTGAGCCATGGCTCTGGAAAGTGGTTGGAAGAAGCTGTGAGTTTGTGCAACAGCACATGTTAACATGAGTTATAATATGTCAGGGGCCCTGTGTTAACGATCAGAGAGCCTATTCAGCTCCTTTAAGGTTAATCAACTCAGCATTTGTGCCAGGTGTAATGTCTAATTAAAATGATGGACGGGGTGAGAATGCCTCCTGGCAGAGGGAAGAAATGGCACAAAGAGGCAGCATCAGTGCCATATTGGTTTGGAAAATCAATAAGAGGAGCTCATTTTATCCCAGAGTTATCTGCACATTTACCATTCAGCGACTCATTTGAAAAAGTGCCAACTGGCTGCCGAGCAGGCTCAAACGGCAGCATTTCTCAGCACTTAAAGACAGTGAGGCTATGGAGGGCTCAGAGAAACCCCGAGTACTCCTCCAGATGTGGGAGATGCAACATGGAGGGAAAGGAGTGGCTTAAAAGAGGTGGAGTAGGAGCAAGGATATTTCAATTCAACATTTAGTAAGCACCAAGTATGTTCTAGGAAATGTACTGAGCCCTGGAGATGAAAAGACAAAGTTGAAAAAGCCCTTATTCTCAAGGGGCCCACATTCTACTGGGGTACAAACCACACATATGTAGATAAACATTAGATAATTTGAGAAAAGAGAGCACTAAGGATGAAGGGAATCAACAAAGAACGTATTCCCATTGGAGCTGACCCTATCTGAGCCAAGAAACACAAGATACCAAGAGTAAATGATTGATGGGGTGTCAAGGGCACCACCATTCTTCCAGTCACCCAATTTCCCAAACATGGAGTCATCTTCCACTCTTGACAGATACTTACTTATCCCTACTTTATTCAATAAGTTACCAATCCTGTTAGTTTCACCACTAAGGCACCATCAACATCTCACCTCTCTCTATTCACAGCTTACCTTCCCTAATTCTGGTCCCCATCACTTCTCACATGTTCTGTTGCAATAATTTTCTAATGAATCAAAGTGATATTCCTTAAGCATGAATGACCACTCCATTCCTACATCATGAAGCTTTTGTCTCTCCTTACTGCCTCTAGAGTAGAAAGATAAACAGACACAGAGAGATTGACAGATAAATAGACAGTGAATGAGTGAGCATGAAAGTGTGTACTGTACCAGGTACAGTGTTAAACACTAGGGATACAAATATAAGTCAGCAAGACAATCGTTGTCCTCAAGAAGCTTCCATTCTAATGGAGGAAAGATACCTCTTAGAAGAGTTTAGGACACTTGAGATGACTTACCTGTAGGAGTACACGGTCATAGTGAAGATACATTCAGCAAGTGCTGGGGGGTACAGGGTGGTGCTGGGTCTCAACAAAATAACATGAAGGCTGATCTATTAGAGCAAGGGGATCCAGAAATGGAGTCCAATTTTCTGTTGGAGTAGAAATGGTTGGAGAGTAGAGACATGGTGAGGGTAAAATAAAAAATTCTTTGTTTAAAACCCTCCACAACTTACCTCCAATCTATCTTCCCAGATAGATTCACATTATTTCCTATAACATATTCTTGGTTCCAGATAGAAACAAACAAATGAAACAACAAAAACTGTTCTGCTTGCAGCTGCCCATTCAATATTTCATGTCCAAACTCAGGTTGCTCTCCCTGCCCATGCTGGAGTGCACTCACCTCATCTCTTCGTCAGAACCCTGAAGACTCTTAGTTCCCTTTCAGGTTCTTCTTAAGTGTTACATTTCCTAATTCCTCTAGTTTTGGCACAACCTCTTTCCTTCATATGTCACTGATATTGGATATTTTTCAAGTTATGATTTTTTTCTTCTTCTGCTGTAAACAGTATGTTCTTTTAGTTATTTTTTTCTTATTTTTTTTAAAATGTCTCTATTTCTATTGAATCTCTTCCCTTCACCCCAGATCCCCTCCTCCTATTAACTATTCCTTTCCCTTATCTTTCCTGATTTCATCTGGTTATTTAATTGTTTTTCCTACCTGCTTTTCCATTTAGTTAATCAAGTAGGTTCTCCCTTCCTCTCCTCCACTTTCATCTAGTCCTGTTCATTAGTATTCTTTTTTTCCCCTTTGCAGAGATGGTTTCTCTCAGTCTCTTCATTGTCAAAACTCTTTCTGTTTACTCTAGACTGTAATTCTACTGTCCATTGCCCCTATAATTATTTAGTCTTTCTCTAGTCTCTGTATTCCTCATGTAATCAAAACTTGCAAGGTTTCCATTCTAGACTCTCCCATCTAGACAGTTTCTGCTGATACCTTGTAGAGCTTGCCTTGTGGATTTCCTTTTTCTATCATGCCTGTCACTCCCAGAACAAAGTTAATTCCCACAAGTTATAGAGAAGATGCTGCCCCTTGGTAGAACCTCTCCTCCTCTAACTACTGCTAATCTGTACCATACCTTGGTTATATCAAAATCTCCTCCATGGTCCCATTCACCCCCACTCCCCCAGTGCCATATGCCCCCAAAAGTTCCAATGCCACCCTCTCTTCTGAGGTAAAATGAGTGGTCTTTCCAAGAAGTCAATTCTTTGGACCACAATGAGCACAACCATTTCCCTTCACAGAACATCCCTCTTCACCCAAAGGAGCATTCATAATTGTTACCCCCTCCCAAAACCAGTGCAAGGTCACACTCCTCCCCATCTATTTTCAATCCTTTTCACCTCTTCCTTACACTCTTCTGCAGGCTTTATTGAAACCAGAAGGGTCACCTTTCCCTCATTGCTAGCTTTTAATTTAATATTGCACATTGTACACTCCCCTCTATCCCTCTCTTCCCCTCTACACTCATCCCATCCCCTACATTTCATTAATCCTCTGATTTTGTAATGTAGTCCCATAGAAAATATTGATTAACTTGGAGGCAGAGTGTCCCCAGATGGCCGCCTTTGCTATTACCTCCTTCTGACATCTGCCTTCACCTCTCTTTTTATACATTTGGAAAGAAGTTTATCCTTTCTCTATCTCTTTGCATACATCTAGAAAGACAACTCTTATTGGTCTCTTCACTGTCACTCTGTTGTTACTATCCCTGGCCAATACATTCAATACCTCTTCCAACATTTCTATTATCTGGAATGTTTGAGAAACAAATAATCTTTTTAGCTCTGGTTTTCTTTCTAAGATTTTTTTTCAAAAGACTTCTTATTATTAAATAACCATCTTTTCTTTGTTTCATTTATGTTTAAGCTCAGGTTTTCAGGGTAGTTCACCCTGGGTGGCATTCTGACCTCCATGGCTCTTTGGAATACATTATTCCATTCCCTCCTGAATTTTCTGTTGGGTGAAAAACAGTCTTGTGTTATTAAAGTTTCCTTCTCTTTGTACTTTCTCCTGATCATTTATAGAAGTTTTTGTTCCTGAATTGAATTATTAAACTTAACCACTATGTGTCTTAGAATTTGAAGCCTTGTTTTGTTTCTTTGTTTTTTAATTTTTGTTTTTGTTTTTCTGGAGGTAATCTATGAATTCTTTCAAGTGGCATTTAATTTTCTACATTCAGAAATCCTAGGATGTTTTCTTATATTCTGTATTATGTTAAGGATTTTTGTCCTGTTCTGTTCATCTGGGAGATTATGATCCTTAAACTGTGTCTGTATATCCTGTCTTCTAGTATGTTATTGGCTTTTGTTTCTTTTTTTCTGAATTTTCTTTCATTTGTGTAAATCTGCATTCTTTACCTATTTACAGTCTTTTCCCCACCTTTGGCAAGACTTGTCAATGCAAATTGAAGTTTTTCCTACTCTGTCCATTATTTTGGTTGTGCAGGTCCATAAATTTTGCTCTCATAATTTTCATTACTTTTAAACCACTCAGGAATGTTTTGCTTTGGTTCCATGTTCTTCTCAAATTCCATTGGATCTTCTGTCTTATCAAATGTTGAATTGTATTCCTTTGTATTACAGTATTTATTTCTAGATTCCTGAACTCATTTGCTAGATCTGGAGGACATACTTCTCTTTGTTGTAAATGTTTTTCCAGTTGTTTTATCTGCTTATATTCAAGATCTTTGAGTTTTTTTCTTCCTGAGATCTTTGGTAATTTCAATCTTCTGCTCAACTCTTTATTTTTCTTTATTTCTCACTTTCTGACTTTCTCCATTCTGATAATGATTTCCTTGGGTCCTGGGTCTCAAAGCATCACAACCTTCTTCCACTCAGGGCAATTTATGGTTCACCAGTCTATGTCTCTATTTCAGGTGACTTTTGGGGGACAGAACTAGTCCTGCTGAATGCTGAGGTTTTTCTCTCAGACTTAATGGAGTTTCGTACAACCCCCATACCAATAGGGACCTATTTCAGTGATCTGTCTCACCTCATTTTTTCCTCAGTTCTCTGACCCAGCACCAGCAGTACACAAAGAAGTTATGCTGGTACAATTGAATTGATTTCTGTAATTTGGGGTTTCTAAGGCCCTGGGAGGAAGGTCTTTATAAACTGAGGCATGTGTCCTATTATTTTCCTTCTATTTCTGTATCTCTTGAAGAGATATTTTACAGTGTAGACTGCTGCCCACCTCAGCAGTGGCTTTGTGGCCCTGGTAAACTTCTGCCTTTAAAGCATGTCCATTTTACTGGCCTTGGATTTGTATCAGAGTAATCTTGATTCCAGAAGTGTGGGAAGAGGGGGAAGAATGTTGAGTGAGCTCAGGGTAGGTGCCAGTTCATATAGTGTTGATTTTGTTTTTCTTCTTTTTCTACTACTACCACTACTATTTCTTTTTCCTCTTCTACTTCTACTTTTTCTACTACTTCTTTTACTATGTGTTCTTCTACTTCTTCTACTTCTTCTCTTTCTTCTCCTTCTTCTACTACTTCTTTTACTATATGTTCTCCTTCTCCTTCTACTACTTCTTCTTCTTCTCTTTCTTCTTCTTCTACTGCTTCTTTTACTTCTTCTTCTTCCTTCTCCTCCTTCTCTTCTTCTTCCTTTAACTTGTCCTCTTTTGGATTCCAGATGTCCTAAATCATAGAGACAACTGAAATTGTTTTATCTTTAGCATATGATTTCTGTTTTGGAGAGGTTTGGGATAATGCCTATTTCTCCATCTTGTTGATCACACGACCCAGGAACAGAGGATATCACACTTGATAAATCAGACAATTTAGATTGCATAAAATTGAAAACTTATGCAGGAAGAAAATCAATATAGCTAGAATAAGAAGGGAAACTGCAGATGGCAGGGGGATGCTGCATCAAATAACTTTTATAAAATTCTAATAAAGTTCTATAAATCATAGTTCTATGATAAGTAAAATATCTATAAATAATAAACATCTATAATAAATCTATAAAAAATTTTTGTAACACTAAGCCCATCCCCTGCAAAGGTAAATGGTCAAGGAATATAATCAAATAATTGTCATTAGAACTACAAACTCTTAACAGCTGTAGGAAAATTGCTCTGAATCACTAACAAAAGATAAACATAAATTAAAGCATCTAAGAAGTATCATGTCACACCCATAACAATAGTGAAGAATACCAGAAAGAGAGAAGCAATTTGTAATTATGTAGGTGAAAAAAGGATGCAAATTCTCATGCCCTTTGACCCAGAAATTCCAGTGTTAGTTATCTATTATAGGAATGCCAAAGATGTGAAGTTTCTGTAGTAATAATAGTTAACTAACATTTACATAGCACTTTAAGTGCTATGTTGCAAAACACTTTATTATTTCATTTGATTGTCACAATAACCCTGAGAGATATGTATTATTTTAAGTTCTATTTTGTAAATGAAGAAACTTAGGCAAAAAAAGTTAAATGTTGATCAAATACTGATCTTGTAAGTGTCTGAGTCTGATCTTAATTCAGGTCTGGCTTATTCCAGACCCAGTGCTCTAGCCACAGCATCATTTAGCTGCCTTTTACATGCTAAAAATATTCATAGCAACATGCCTATTTGTAGCAAAAACTAGAAATCATGTGTGTACATAATAAGGATTGAAATGATATATTATTGCACTTGCAGAAATTATAAATTCAGAGAAATGTAAGAAGCCTTATATGAACTGATATAAAATAATTACAACTCAGAAAGAAATATAACTAATATAAATGGAAAGAGCAATAAAATAAAACTTAATGACATATAATTACAATAATCAAATTTGGGTTTGGAGAGGTTATGAGGAAATGAATTCCCCTCCTTTTGTTGTAGGTGTGAGGAGCTATGGATGAATGTTGCATATGCTAGCAAAATTGATTAGCGCATCCATTGGTTTTTCTGAATTTTTTTTTATATATTCCTACGAAGAAAAGTTTGCTTGATAACGAAGAAATATGTCCAAAAATCAATGATACATAAAAACAAAAAGAAACAATAAAACTTGAGAACATAAGTAAAATGAAGGACTCTCTGTTAAGAATACGGAAGCAGGTGTCACTGTATAGGCACTTGAGGGAGAAAAAAGTTTAAAAATGTAGCTCAGAACAACGTGATAGATCAAGAAGAATGAAATGAATTCCCATACCACAGAAAAGGTCCCATTGATATCAAATAACACAACTTTGTACTAAATACAGTTGATACAGTTCTATGACTTTTCTCACCTGCATTCAGTAGCATGGGCATAGAAAAGATAGCGTGGATAACCTTGTGTTCAGATTTGGTAGGAGAGGAGTGGTGATCAAACAAAGGGGCAGGGAAAAAGGTGGAAGAATTTAATCATGAAATGTTGTAAATCAGTACAAATAATGACATAGTGTTCCAAGAATCTGGGGACTCTCCAGTCAGCATACAGTGCCTGCATTGTTCCTTAATATTCAGTAGAGAATGTTAATGTGAAATTGGGGCTCTAGCTAGTGCTATTCCAAAATCTATGCTAATTTTGGTGAGCTCAATTCAATGTTATACAAGGGGTCAGTGGTTGATTCAATTTGTTGTCTTAGTTACGTAGTATGATGCCTCAGATGGAGACAAGGACTAATAAAACCTAGGTTTTAGGTGCAGTTCTGAATCTCACTGTGTAAATTTCAACAAAGAATTTCGTTTTTCTGCATCTATAAAATTCCTACACTGCTAATACTATCTACTTATTAGGACTTCTAAAAGGAAAGTATTTAACAAGTCATGCTGTTATGAATTTTTGTTGTTGTTTTAGCCACAGTAACTCATGAAAATATGTGTATATGTGTATACATATATATGTGTGTGAATATACACATATATATATGAATATATATATGAATATATTCATATGCCCTCCATCTGCGTTCAGGTCCCCATCACTTTTAGCTTAAACCAATGGTTCTCAAATTCTTGCGACACAGATTCTAGTATGGTAAATAGTGGTCATTTAAAATACATATGTAAACAAAACCTCTTTGGGGGTGCTCAAGAATTTTTTAATGTAAAATGGTTCTGAGAACAAGAAGCTTTAAAACTACTGGCTTGGACTTTTTCACTGGCCAATTAACTGGTGCCCCTGCCTCAAGTCTCTTCCCAACTTTGTTCCATCCTCCACCAGCTGCCAAAATTACGTTCCTAAAATACATATCTGACCATATCACTCTCCTACTCAATAAATTCTAGTAACCTCCTTTGATCTCTTGGTTCAAAAACGAACTCTTTTCTTTGACATTTAAAGTCTTTCATAACCCGGATCAAACTTACTTTTCTCAGCTTATTACATTTTATTCCTTTCATAAACTCTTTGGTACAGCCAAATTGATTTCTTCATATGTCATTCTCATATGCCATTCTCCATCTCCCACCACCATGATTTTGCACTGGTCATCCATTTACCTTCTTTTTATCTTATCATCTTGGTATCTCTAAATATCTTGAATCAACTTGTGTCACTTCCTATGGGAAGCTTTCTTTTTTTTGTCCTATTTCCATTTTCAACTTAGAAAGACAGTAACTTAAGAGTACCTCAAAAGACTGAGTTGTCCTAATTGATGAAGTGCATTTACACATACTAGGGTAGCTAGGTGACAGCCAAACCTGAAGTCAGGAAGACTCATCTTCTTGAATTCAAATCTGGCCTCAGATATTTACTAGATATTTACTGGCCCTGAGCAAGTCATTTAACCTTGTTTGCCTCAGTTTCATCATCTGTAAAATGAGTTGAAGAAGGAAACGCCAAACCACTGTATGTATGATGTATGTGTGTATATATATATATATATATATATATATATATATATATATATATATATATACATAAAAACAAAAAAAAACTGAAATGGGCTCACAAAGAGTCAAAAATAAGTGAAACAATGGAGCAATAACAATTTACACATACTAGAGATAATAGGATTAAAATATTTGTTTCAATTTTAGATTGTAACATCTGCTTATAATTACTTGAATTAAGCATGCATTTGCATAGACAGAAATTATAAGAAAACTATTTAAAATATTAAAAAATGTTTTCCACAATTCTTGAGTCACTTGACACTCTTGCTCTTTCTACTAAGCACCAACTTTCACCAGAAGCCATGAAGTACTTATGCCTTCTCCCCAAATTAGTTTGTATTTATTTTGGGCTTACTTAGACATACATATGTTACATCCAAAGATAGAAATTAAACCCTTTGAGAGCCAGGACATTAAACAATTTTGTCTTCGAATGTTGGGTGCCTAGCATAGTGCTTGGCATATAGTACACCCTTAACAAATGCTTATTGTTTAATTGATGAAAGCATCATAAATCTGGAGGTAGAGGGGAACAACAGTCCAACCTTCATATTTTATGGAGAAATCTGAGGACCAGAGGTATGAAGCAATTTGTTCAAAGCTATATAATACGTAGCAAAACCATAACTTAAGCTGCAGTCCTCTGACTATTTCCATAATATCATGTTGCCCTCTGAGTAGCCTGTTCATGAGATCGCAGATCTTCAAAGTTGCATCCTAGGGTCTTTATGACCTGGGGCCTCTTGATACCTTCAGGCATTATTGTGATTACAAACCCCTAAACTTGCTGATTATGAAATAGAAAAACTTTTATTTTTAGCGATTATGACATGAATCTAATCCCACTGCCTTTGTAACTAACTAGTCCAATATATGGTGTACTATGGCTCCTTTTTGAGCTCTGATAGAAGGATCACAGGCATGTGTTCTCATGTCCTGAGAGAGTAGAACTCTGTTGTAGGTTTTTGCTTATTTTTATGTATGGGAGTAGGCCGCTGGAAAGAGCTGGAGGCCAGTCTTCATCTTGTTAATTTACCCTAGGTTTGTGACTATTAATAAATATTGAACTTTGACGGTTTTATAAACTTGTATCTGCAGGTTTTGTTTTTTTTTTCTTTGAAGCAGGAGAGTGTTTAACTGATGAAGCTCCATTCTCCTTGCATGGGACCTCTTTCCTTTGGAAGAAGTAATCTGAAAAATGGGAAAATAGCTGGTCTCCATTTCTGTCTATCTGTCTATCTGGTGCTATGGATTGGTAATGGTAAATGAAGAAAGACGGTGTCCTTCCTTCTAAATATATTACATACATACATACATGTAGTATATGGTATACAGTGTGTGTGTATATGTGTATATACATACACATATACATATATATTTATACGTAGTTACAGCTTCACAGTGGATGACATGAAAAATCCTTGGAAATGGTAATTAGCAGCTTTTTCCATTGGTAGGCGATGGCCCCATGCCTCGATAGCAGCACAATTCTTTATTTATGCACTGCTGAGTTTCTACAAATAGAGAAATCTGCTAATTATCTACACATTTTCATTCTTTATCTCCATTGAATTTTAATGAGTAGGAATTGCCATTGACTCATTCATATTTGTAAAGAGGGAACAGTCTCTCCCTTTGGTGATTTCTCTCCCTCTGTGACTTTGAGGCCAGATGCCATTAGCATAATTCAGGAACGTCTGCTCACACTTCTTCCTCCTGACCCCTAACAGTCTTCTCCTGCAATATTGTTTTTGCCTGAATGATCAGGATGATGGGAGAATTTTGTTGGAATTATCTGGGCAATTGTGTCTATGTAGACCTGTGTTCAAAAGCCTTTTTCCA